>JAAGEH010000006.1:932078-968316 GCA_011751065.1 Lasiurus cinereus
TGGAGGAGGAAGGCCCTCCATCCTTCTGACTGATGTCCTGGTAGGAAAAGGAGAGACAGAGACCTGGTAGACAGGGAGAAAAGCCATTGACTGTGGGGTCAGAGACTGGAGTGAGGCCACCAGGGGCCAGGCTACGGCCCACCAAGAGTGGCTGCAGCCTCTGAAATCTGGGGAGAGGCCTGACTGAGGGGTCACGCCTGCTGCAACCTCTGGGTTCATGACTAGCCACCCACCTCTCAATGTCTGGCAGCCCCCATTGTGCTTGGGCCACTCCTATGTAGTTTGCTATGCCCTGCAGTCAACTCTGTCCTTAACTGACATATACCAAACAGACAGAACCAAGCTGGGGCCATGGTGAGCAAGGAGGCACCCTGGTCAGGGCTGTGAAGTATATCCCAATTCAGGGAAAGCCCAGAACAAGATCTTAAGACGGACGTGATGCAGAATGGATGGAGGGATGAGAGTCCAACACTCGGTCGGGGACCAGGCAGTGGAGTAAGGCAGGCATCACTGACCAGTCCTCTCCCTGCAGTGTGGTTGCTCAGTGCATCCCAGCCTACCCCCACTTTCAGCCCCTGCATTACTTCATCAGAGATTTTTTTAGAACCACAAATGCCCAGGCACCAGCACTGATGGGAGGGGCACATAAATACCCATGCCCCCTGCCCCTGGGGCAACACAACTTCTAGAAGCATGTCCCTAGACTCCTTGAGTTACCCTATGTGGCTGAGCGCCACCTGCTGGCGGTGGTAACCAGTTGACAGCAAGCTCTAAGGCTGATTCCTTCCCTGCCTCATACCCTGATGAGTGTGCTGGGATGCTGCACTAAGGACTACAGCAGGGGCCTTCAAACAACACAAATTCATTCTCTCCAGGTCTGGAGGCAGAAGTCCAATTCAGGTGTCCATAGGCTGCACTCCCTGAGGATGCTTCAGAGGAGAATCCTTGCTGGTCCTTCCAGCTTCTGGTAGCCCTGGCATCCTTGGCTTGTGGCCACATGATTGCAATCTCTGCCTCCACCGTCACTGATCTTCTTCCTTGTATCTTAGCATCATGTCCCCCTCTCTGTCTCTCATAAGAACATCTATCTTTGGATTTGGGACCTACCTTAAATCCAAAACATTCTCATTTGGAGACCCTTAGTTTAGTTATATCTGCAATTAAATGAACTTACTTAGAAAGAAGATAACATTCATAGGACCTTGAGGTTAGGATGTGGACATAACTGGAGAACACAATTCAACCCACTCACACCCCTAACTGCCAAATCGGCTACTTACACTCAAATCCTTACCTCAGGATCCACTGCTGGAGAGCCCAAACTGAGATGAGAGGTTGGAGCCTCGTGGAGTCATACAAATCTGATGTTTGTTCAGATAGAAAAGATGTGTCTAGCCAGATGAAGACCTGTTGAGAACCACAAATGCAAAATACATTCCATGTGTGAAATTTTCAATGCTTCCTACTTCTTTTGTTCAAGTCCCTTTTGATTGTTCCATTGTATTGAATATAAGGTTATATGTGTTTGGCACGCTCGCACACTTGCGCGCACGCATGCAAGTGTGTGTGTGTGTGTGTGTGTTTTCATAGCCACTCACTGTTTATGGAATATTCTCATATACATAACTCATCAATCCTTATAGCAAATCTGAGAAACGTGATGACTATTTATAACCATATACTTCCCCAAAAGATTCAAGCCTATTTACGATTAAAAGCACAGATACCATCAGCCCATAAGACTTTGAAGAGAAGCCTAAGAGAATAAGAAAGGGCGGAGCGGTGGGGGAGAGGGGGAGGGGAGAGCAAGGGTAGAGAGCAGGGGGTCAAGTACAACCTCAGCTGTGGAAACTATACCAATTAAAAACACACAAAACTTTCTCTAAGCTTCCTGGAAACCAAGGCAAAAAGAGAAACACAATCCTAATTGTCACCAAGCTCATTGTCTAAAGAAGAAAAATATATATACACGTTTGCCAAGAAAAGCAAACTTTTTCCAAGCCCTGAGCTTAGAGATGGTTTATCCCAGGGCACTGACTGAGAGCAGGACTCATGTATCAAGGGGAAGGTGTTTTTGAGAGCAGTGTCTCAGAGAGCAGCCATGTCTCCTCAAAACCATGGATAGGAGTCAGAGCACGAAGCTAAGTCAGGGTTGTGTGAAGACAGCTCCCAGCCTCCGGTCCCAGGAGAGTCACTCTAGGAACCAGGAGAAGAGGGCCCATCTGTCCCTCGGGGCTGATTCCTCCCACATAACAAGACTGCAGCCCAACTCTGGGCAGAAGGCAGATTCCCAGCCCCTGAGATAGGAGCTCCGCCTACGGCCCTGTCCTCTGGCGCTTGAGGCCTGGGGTTCTCAGACAATGAATTTACAGGCTGCTGTCAAATGTATTCTTTATTTAGGGGGAATGATACAGAACTTTCAACTTTTATTTTGCCAAATATAGACCCCAAAAAATGCCCTAGATGCTCCATTGTCCCTGTTATTCCCTTAAAAGGGGAGTCCTTTTACACTGAAAAGTCAGGTATCTCCCTAAACAGAATAAATCCTAGTCTGACATCCTTGGCTTGTGGCCACATCTGTCTCTTGGAAATGTCTATACTACGCTTCCACCCGTACTTGACTAGAGACGGCAGGGGGGCATTCAGCTGGGATCCTGTCAGAGCCTGACCTGGTCCGGGGCCCCTGGGGAGCTGGGCTGGTCCAATGACCCTTTCTTGCAGCCCCATCCTTGTGCAACTCTCACCCCTTGATAGAGGCAGCAACGTGCATACGCGTTTGCTAGGGTGGCCGTGGCCAGTCCCTCACACAGTTTAAACAGCAGAACTGTATCTGTGTCTGTCCCTGTGCCCAAAACTCCCCTTTTTATTAGTCAAGTCGCATCAGATTAAGGTGCACCCTGACCTTAATGATGAGCTGACCTTAGCTTGCCTATCTACTAGGCCTGTTTCTAAAGGTTACAGTCATAGGTACTGGAGGTTGAGATTGCAACATCTTTTGGGGACACAATTCAACCCATAACAGTCAGGAACCGTAGTCATCCTCTGAGAGCTGCAGCCAACAGACTCCAAGGCCAGGGCCTCCGTTCTACCATTGCAAAGAATGGGGTCTGAATTCTGCCAACCACCATGTGAGCTCACCTGGAGACTCTGAACTCAAAGCACACACGTCCTCGTGAAGGTGGCCATCCAAGGCCCATGGCCATCCACCAGCTTAGAATGCTCAGCTCTCCAAAAATTCAGGCTCTCATCAGGCTGCCCAGGGTTGGGCCAAGAGATACTCATCTTTCCCCAGTTGAGATCAAAGGCTAAGTCTGACCAAGTCAGGGACCAGAACCAGGATGCTCTCAGGAACAACAATGGAGAATTCCATGGTTTTCCACTCAAGAAAGTATCCTGTGGGACCCACTACAGGGAGCTGGTGAGACAGAGGTGGCCCACCTTCCTCCCAGCACTTTCCTCAGCACAAGCAGCTGTTTTATTGGTTGGCTTCCCCACCTTTGTACATATATATATATATATATATATATATATATATATATATATATATAATGCTAATATGCAAATAGACTAAACTGCAGAACAACCAAAGAACCAGTCGCTATGACATGTGCTGACCACCAGGGGACACGCTCAGAACATGGCGGGCATCGGCCGCAGAGAGGTAGTGGAGCAGGTGAGTGGGGGTGCCAGACCAAATCAGGGTGCCAGTCGCTGTCATCAGTGTGAGCCTCTAGTGGTTACTGAAAATTCTTTACTCCCACTGCCAGCACCCAGTGCTGGCCCTAATCGTTTGGTGCCATCAGTAGGTGTGAGCAGCGGCTGCTTGCTCTGATCGCCCCTGAGGGTTTCTCCACTCCCCCTGATCCTGAGGGGTTCTTGGGGCAACAACCACCAAGCACACCCACTGCTGGCACTGGCTCCACTCACTCCACGCTGTCAGCGGACAGTGAGCAGCAGTGGCGGGAGCTGGGCTGCCACAGACAACAGACCAGGGGCTGTGGCAGGAGGGGTCAGGCAGGAGTGCAGAGGATGAGCCAAGACCTGCCCCTGTGCCCAATGCAGCTTTGCAACCCACAGTTTCTTTTAAGGTGCATAAATTCGTACCTGGGCCCCTAATTTAATTATAATAGCTCTTGAGGAAAACATAGGACTGAGTTAGAGATGATCATAAAGTCAGGGCTTATGAGGATACACTAAAGAAAACTTCAGAAAGGTCACAGTCACAGCTGAAAGCACTTCCCATAGGCGTGACAGCCAGGTAGGTGTCCCTTTAATCAAGAGGGAACAGAAGGTGCAGGAAAGAGGAAGCTATTCCTGAGCGATGGGAATGCATGGGGCCAGCATCAGAAGGATCCAGAGGTAGGTTTCAAATGGGGCTGCAAGAAAGGGTCATTGGACCAGCCCAGCTCCCCAGGGGCCAAGCTGACACCTTTCATCTCTATGGGACTGTCCTGTGAAAGGTAGGGTACTGAGCAGTGTCTCTGGCCTTTACCCACTCAATGCCAGTCACCGTTACCTGGGCTGTGACAGCCAAAAATGTCCTTAAACGGTTCCAGAAGTCTCCTGAAGGGCAGAGTTGACCCTGGTTTAGAAGCAGCTGGCTCTGTTTATTTATAAGCAGTCTGACCTCAAGCTCATCCCTTCCCACCTCAGAGTCTTGCTTTCTGCTTCCCTCCTTTGAAACAGAGCCCTGCTGGCTCAATCAAGACCCCTATGGGAAGTCACTTTGATAGCTCCCAAGTTCTATATCCATAGAGGTGGTGGAAATTCACCTGCTACCTAAAAGATTTTCAATAGCTAGAGTTTTCCCTTTTCATCTGGAAGCAAACTCATTTCCGAGGGATTGATCGTAGTCATCGCAGCGGTGACTGCCCAGAGTCCCATGCCCAGTGCCCTCAGAGACCCAGCAATAACCAGGTGTTGCTCTGTGTGTCTGGGGGTTTGTCCTGCAGGGGAGGAGTCTCAGAATCATACTCTGGAGTTATATATGGAGGCGACACTCACCTCCCCTTGGAAAGAACCTGTGCTTCCTAGGGTCTTGCCATCCTTTGGAATATAAACAATTCCTTTAAGAGAAGGAATAGGGCAGCCCCTTGCTCAAATGCACATGAGAGCTCTGGGACAGATGCGGTTTCTCCAGCTTTACTGAGATGAACTTGATAGATAACATTGTGTAGGGCAAGGTACACAACATGATGATTTGACACATATATATGTTGTGGAATGGTAACCACAATAAGCTTAGTAGCATACCCAGCACAAGGTTGCCTTTCCATGTGTGTGCGTAATGAAACATTTAAGATCTACTCTCTTAGCAACTTTCAAGCCTACAGTACTGTGTTGTCACCTATAGTCATCCTCCTTATACATTAGCTCCCCAGAACTTACTCATAACTAGAAGCACCTCTTGACCAGCATCTTTCCATCTGCTCCAGCCCCTGGCAACTACAAATCAACTCTGTTTCTACAAGTGTGACTTATTTTAGTTTCCACATATAAGTGAAAACACACAATCTTTATTATTCTCTGCCTGATTTGTTTTATATGATGCCCTCAGGGTTCATTCATGTTGTCAGAAACAGCAAGATTTCCTTCTTTTCCCCCATTTTCTTGATCCAGTCACCTATCAGCAGACATTCAGGTTTGTTTCCATGTCTTGGCTACAATGAATAATGCTGCAAAATATGCAGAAATGTACAAATACATTCATCCCATCCCAGGAATAAATCTCATTTGATTGCAGCGTGTCATTGAATTCAGTTTGCCAGTATTTTGTTGTGAATTTTGTATCTTTATTCTTGAGGGATATTGACCTGTTGTTTTCTCTCCTTGTTGTGTCCTTATCTGGCTTTGTTATCAAGGTAATACTAGCCCCATAAAATGAGTTAAAGAGGAGGTCCCTCCCCTTCAATTTTTGGAAGAGTTTGAGAAGGATTGGCATTAATTCTTTAAATGTTTGGTAGAATCATCTATCAAACCATCTCGTCCTGGGCTTTTCTTTTTGGAAGATTTTGATTACTGGCTTAATCTCCTTAATTATTGGTCTGTTCAGATTTTCTTTTTCTTCATGATTTAGTCTTGGTATTTTATATATTTATAAAAATTTGACCATTTCTTCTAGATTATCCCATTGGTTGGCATATAATCATTCATAGTAGTCTGATATGGTTCTTTGTATTTTTATAGTATCAATTGTGATGTCTCCTCTTTTATTTATAATTTTATTTATTTTTCTTCTTGTTAGTCTAGCCAAACATTTGTCAATTTTATTTTAATTTAAAAAAAACAACTCATGGTTTTATTAATTACTTTCTATTATTATTTATAATCTCTACTTAATTCATTTCTGATCTTACTATTTCCTTCCTTCTGCTAACATTGGACTTAATTTGCTCTTTTTCTAGTTCCTTGAGGTATAAAGTTAGGTTATTTGAGATCTTCGTCTTTTTTTTTTCTTTTTTTCCATGAGAAATGCTTTTCTGCATCCCATACATTTTGGAATATTGTGTTCCATTCTCTTTTATCTCATGATACTTCCTGGTTTCCCTTTTGATTTCTTCTTTGACCCATGGGTTGTTCAAGAATGTGATAATTTTGTGTATTTGTGCATTTTCCACTTTTCCTCCTATTATTTGCATCTAGTTTCAGACAACTGTGATCAGAAAAAGATACTTGATATGATTTCAATCATCTTAAATTTATGAAGACTTGCTTTGTGGCCCAACATATAATCTCTATCCTGTAGAATGTTCCACATGCACCTGAGAAGACAGTGACCCCTGCTCCTATAGGGTAGAATGTTCTGTCTATGTCTGTTAGGTCCCTATGGTCTAAAGCATTAGTTTTTCTAATTCTTGAGTGAAAGCCAATGGTTTCAGGTCTAACTCCCTTTAATTTCAAACATCTGTTAAAGTCAGTAATGTTTGCTCAGACTGCCTAACAGTTCACACACATGAAAACACTCATTTCTTGAAAACACTTGAGTCACAAATACGGACTTTTCCTTGATTTCTCCCTCTTCTTCCTTTCATCCAACAGGTCCATGGTCTATCCATTCAATCTCAAAGCATCTTTTGTATCTGTCTTCATCCCCAAATACTCTCTTAGTTGGGGCTTCCTTCTTCTCCCCTTCACCACCTACAACAGCATCCTTGGTGTCTTGTTGACCCATCAGCCACCAAAGATCATGTCAACACCAGGTCTGTTTTCACCCTAGTACCTGGAAATGTGCCTAGCACAGAAGAGGCATTCATTAAGTACTGAGTCCTCTTGAGCTTGTAGTTACAAACATGCCCGTACAATAGAGGCCTGTGTTACTGCTCTCTGTTATCTAGTGCCAGGACAAGGCCTCGTACACATGAAGCACTCACTTGATGTCTGCAAAGTAACTGATTTTTATGTTGCTGACATCTCCTTGAGTTTCTTTTTCATTTCCAAAACTGGTCTCAGCTTATAACTAAACCCAAACTAAAAACATCTAGCAATCAAACATTTATAACCGTGTGAGTACAAAGTTCTCCAGCGTTTGCTCCTTCTGATGTCATCCAAGGACGTCTGGGAAAGTAAATTAAGTCTGAATGGAAGTTGAAGAGGAGAAGTCACTGGACTGAAAAGGACAAGCAACAACACCCAGAGTCTAATCTGTCCCCAAGCACAGCATCCAAAATCAGACAGAGAAGGATAAAGTGTCACAGTTGACTCACCTGCCCAGAAATTTAGCCCAGAGCTGAACGAAAAGAGAAGGCCAGGCTATTTACTGCTAAATATTTTTTCAACGACCAGATTTTCAACCTATGAAGTATGGCAAGAAAAGATAACAAGTCGATTTTCTGCTCTGGTAACTGAATTTGGAAGGAGAGCAATATTTATTTTCATCAGTTTCTCATTTGCTCCTGATGGTTTTGAAGTTGATTATAGGAGCTTACAGATATCCAGTCGTGAGGCCTGGCACGTCCCTCGTCACCATCCAACACCCTGTGAAAATTACAATTGCTCCCTTCTGCAGAACTGATACCACCTGGCCTCTGGAGAGCCCCAGGCAGTATTAAAATTACATTTAAACACCAAATTAAAATTGTAACTATAAAAAATAAGGGGATAAACAAGAGAGAATCATATTATAATATTACATTAGTTATAAATATGGCTGGAAAAAGAAAGTGGATTTTCCATATTGCCATTATGCTAAATACAACGATATTTCCATTAGAGCCACAGGAAGCATATGGCTCATTTAGTATAAATCTTCATCAGGGCCCTGGTCTCTCACTAACATTTCCTAAGGACCCATGGACAATAGCCACTCTCCAAGTCGTCACTGGAGAGTAAATTCCTGTATAAGTTTCCCTAATAGTTACTGATGCAAAACTACAATTTCCTATTTTCCAAAAGACATTTTAAATGAGAATAGAAAAAGACATCTGGCCAAATTGAGAATGGGCCTGCTATTGACTTGATTTTTTCTTTTCATCCAGATGTTCTGGCCGTGGAAACAAAGTCTCTATCCTATAGAATGTTCCACATGCATATATACTCCCTTAGTTGTAGAATATTCCACATCCTCAAATACTCTCTTAGTTGTATTGTTGAGGGGGCCCCTCTTCCCTCTCCTTTCCTTTCCTTGGTTCCCCTTTCCCTTCCCAAATGCAGAAGCCACAGAATTGTTTCAAACTATTGAGGCTTTTCAAGTAATATTGGAGAAGATTGAAGGACACATTTCAAGGAGAATTTGGTCTCAGGACTGATTTATGTAAAATAATAAATGGTGCCACTTGGCTGTTTATAGAGTTAGAGATAAAATTAGATTCTAGACAGGCCTTCCTGGTGCACATGGGGTAACTCTGATGGATTACTGCCTTCATATGACTTGGGATAATAGAAGCTCATGAGAACACATTTCACAGCCGCATCCAATTATTCAGAAGGATATTTTGGGTCCCCAAATGACTCAAATTTAATATGGGAGCAATACTTAAAAAGAGTAAGCTGATTAAAAGTATCAAGTACTTAACAATTTTGAAAAGTTACTTCACTTTCCACAGCTAAGTAGAAATCATTTCTACCCAATTTCTCCTGAGTCTCACATCCACTGACACACTCTTAGCCAGCCACTCAAAACAATAACCAAAAAGGGGAGAGCAGGGAGTTGCCCTGGGGACTGGAGAGATGAACATTGCATCAGCTGGCCAAAAAAGGAAGGAATTTGAATTTTAGAGAGCTGATGTTTATGAGTTTTACTGGGGAGTTTTACTTTTGTATAAGCATGTCAATAGCTAAGTAGTCTTATAGCCCTGGAAGTTAGCTGCCCTCTGGCAATAGTCAGATGTGTTGAATCCATTTATTTATGTAACAAAAACTTATTGGGCAATTATCTCCTTGGCACATTTAGTAATCCTATATAATAAAAGGCTAATATGCAAATAGACCAAATGGTGGAACAACCAACCAACCAACTAGTTGCTATGATGTTTGCTGACCATCAGGGGACATGTGTGGAACATGGCAGGCATTGGCTGCAGCAGGATGGTGGAGCAGGTCAGCAGGAGCGCTAGACCAAAGGTGGAGCACCAGTTGCTGCCATCAGGGCAAGCCTCTGATGGTTACTGAAAATTCTTTGCTCCTGGCATTCACACCTTCTGCTGGCACCAGCCCCACTCTCACCTGCTGATGGCATCAGAGCCACGACTTGCACCAACTGGCAGCACCAGCCCTGCTCGCACCCGTTGCCAGTGCCCAGTGTCGGTCCCAATCACTCAGTACCATCAATGGGTTTGAGCAGCAGCTGCAAACCCTGATCGTCCCTGAGGGCTTCTCTACTTCCTCCTGCTCCTGAGAGGCAATCAGGGTAGCAGCCATCACTCCCACCCGCTGATGGCACCAACACTGCTTGCAACCACTGCTTGGCGCCAGCCCCAATTTCTCTGCACCATCAGCAGATGCAAGAGGGCTGACACTATCAGCAGGTGGGAACAACAATGGTAAGAGTGGGACTGCTGGCAGATAGGGGCCTGGAGGGCCATGGCCAGAGATGCTGGGAGAGGACACCAAGGATGGGCGAAGACCTGGCCCTGTGCCCACCACAGCCTCTCGACCCACAGTTTCCTTCAAGGTCCACAAATTCATGCACTGGGCCCCTAATGGAGATCTAAATGGCGGTCCAGAGCAGCCCCCTCTTAAAATCAGCATAAAAAGCAAGGTGCAAAGTGCTCCCACGAGGGAAAATAGAAGGGGTCAGTAAGAGATCACTAAACTGAGACCTGATGAGAGAATCAGCTTGCAAGCAAAATGCTTGGGGAGGAGGTGGTGAGGTGAGGTGTAGAGGTAGTGTTGATGGAGAGTGAATTCCAGGCAAAAAAAATTGAGAAGTACCTGTATAGCTGGATTGTAAAACAGAAGAGGTAAAAGTGTGAACAATGAGACCCGAAGCATCAGGGATAATCCAATTGATAGAGACTGCCATGCATAGGAGCTGGGCTCTTTTACAGAAACATTGCATGCGGAGAAAACACCTACAAGAGTGCAATGTGTGGAAGCTGGCATGGAGGTCAAAGTGGAAGGACCCTTCCAGGGCATCATGAGAAGACGACACCTGGAGAGGTTCCAGGTGTATCTGAAAGGCAGGGCCCACAGAACCTGGTGCCTGACTGGATGTGCAGATGGGAGGAGATGGGAGAGAACAAGATGATGGGGTGCGGGGGAGTTGGCCGAGGGAGTGGTGGAAGGACTCTCTTAGGCTGGCCAGTTTTGGAAACAGGTCTGAAGGTGTTTACAGAGCAGAGCCACATGGCCCTGGGAGTCCCACCCCCTAGCTTCTGGCTGTGGGGGAGGAAAACACACTAAGGGACAAGCCTATAAGCTTTGAAGCAATCCTGGAACAGCAGGGCTTCCAGAAAAGAAAAAAAAAACCACAGGAGGCAGGAGCTGCGTTGGTGCAGAGAGCTAATGGGTGGGGACTTACTTTGAGGGCAGGTCTTCCTCTTAGGGTGGAAGAAGCCTTCCCCAGGCACAGGGAAGATGGGTAACAAGTGGCCAGCAGATTTCATTTAGCCTCTGATGGCAGGCTGTGCTTGGCCCATGGCTGCTCATCCAAAATTTGGAGAATTATAGTGAAAACTGAAAGGTTCTACACAGCCTCTTCCCACTGTGGCCCTTACTCTCTGGCTGAGAGAAGCAAAGTATGAGGCACCTGTACAAAACCTGGGGTCTCCCACGCCCAAGCTGCCCCCAACTTTCCTCCTCTCTCCCCCAAGCTTGTCAGATATGTTTATTCCCATGGAAGCTCCAGCCTCAAACTTCCTCTCCAGTCCCTAGGCCAGTTTGGAGCAATAGACGTTCAATGCAAGACGCATATAGAATTTTAGGTTTTCTAGGAAATACATTTTTAAGTGAAAATTTAAATGTGAAACTAATTTTAATATTTTACTGAGGCCACTCTATCTAAATATATCAATAATTTAAAAATTATGGAGATATTTTATATTCTTGTGTGTGTGTATGTTATATCTTCAACTATTACACTTTTCACTGCCCAAATTTCCAGGGTTCTATAGCCACAGGTGTTGGGCAGCACAGCCCTGGGCCATCAGGCAAACCTTCAAGTTCCCCTCTATCTCCTACAAGGGTGATGAAAGCCAGCCTGGACCAAGCATTGGCCTAAGAGTAGGGACCGGAAGTGCAGTGGGCAAGTGCACAGGTCCTGGGCCTCAGTCCTGACACCAGCACTCAGAAAATGAGGCAGTTCCTTAATGTGTCTCTGCCTCTGTTTCTTTCTATAAAATGGACTAATGATGCTATGTTCTGAATGTTTGTGTCCGACCCCCCAAATTCACACGTTCACACCTTGCCCCCGAGGGTGATGGTATTAAGAGGAAGGGCCTTTGTGAGTGAGTAGATCTTGAGGGCAGAGCCTTCATGAATGGGATTAGTGCCCTTATAAAAGAGGCCCCAGACACCTCCCTTGTCCCCTTCCACAAGGTGTGGACACAGTGAGAGACTGGCTTTCTGCAGCCCAAGAGAGAACTTTGGCTGAATACAGCCATGCTGGTGCCTCTAGACCTGTGAGAAATTAATGACTATTGTTTACAAGCCACCAGTTCATAGTGTTTTGCTATAGCCATTCCAATAGACTAAGACAGATAATAATATCCACCTCTAGGACTTGAGAAGTTTAAATTAGCAAAATTATACATGAAGTACCCAGAGCAAAGCCTGGCATAGTAAGCCTTGTATAAGGTTTTCCTTTTACTCTTATCCTGAATCACACAATTCCCAAAGAGATCGGTGTGACAGTTTAGGAACAGTAACAAGGTAGGAAGTTAGAATGTGGGGAATGAAAGAGAAGGAAGAGGAGAGGTCAATGTTATGCCCAGAGTTCGGGGTCCCCAATAATCAACCACCAGGGAGCCTTTTCCAATGCAAAAGCAAAGAGTCTTTATTCAAACTCGGGTTTGGCTCCCAGGCTCTTTCTGGCGTAGCAGCGAGACGAGAGAGTGAGCCCCGGAAGAACAGTGGGTTATATGGGGTTTGGTCATTTGGGTGGGCTTAGGGAAGTGACGAGGGTTACAGAGATTGGTCACTTGGGTCAGGATTTTTCTGTGGTTTAGCCTTATTAGGACCCTCGCTGTATTTCTGGAGCTTCATTGGTCCATTCGGGCGGTGGTCAGGGAAGTTAGGACATTGCTGGCATACCTGTGGTCACTCCCAGAAAAGGGAGGGGTTTAGGCAGGGGGCCCAGCCCTATAGGACAAGATGGAGGAGAGTTCGTTTCTGCTTTGTCCTTTCAGTTAATAGTAATTAAGTGTTGCCACAACTGGTACATCATGCCTTTATTCACAATGCTTCTAAGAAAAGGTTTAATGATCATAGAAATTACTCCTTTTTTTTTTGCTTTTTTTTAATTTTTATTAATTTTTATACATATCTCCCCATTGCCCCCCCTCCCTCCCAGGCGTACCCCGACCCCCCAGTGTCTGTGATCATTGGTTATGTTTATAAGCATGCATACAAGTCCTTTGATTGATCACTTATTTACCTCACCTAACTTTAATCTTTCTGCTATAATTTCACAGTCTGTTTGATGCTTTATGATTTTTGTCCTCCTGAGAATTATCAGTCTACTCCCTTTCTGTGCTCCTGATTCTATTATATTCACCAGTTTATTCTGTTGATCAGATTTTTAATTCACTTAATTTTTAGATTCACTTGTTGACAGATGTGTATTTGTTGTTCATAATTTTTTGTCTT
The DNA here is from genome assembly GCA_011751065.1 of Lasiurus cinereus. Classification (NCBI taxonomy): domain Eukaryota; kingdom Metazoa; phylum Chordata; class Mammalia; order Chiroptera; family Vespertilionidae; genus Lasiurus; species Lasiurus cinereus. The sequence continues at coordinate 945,321 of JAAGEH010000006.1, forward strand.
TTACCTTTTTCTTCTTCCTCTTCTAAAAGGGTACCTTTCAGCATTTCATATAATACTGGTTTGGAGTTGATGAACTCCTTTAGCTTTTTCTTCTCTGTGAAGGTCTTTATCTGCCCTTCAATTCTGAATGATAGCTTTGCTGGATAGATTATTCTTGGTTGCAGGTTCTTGTTGTTCATCACGTTGAATATTTCTTGCCACTCCCGTCTGGCCTGCATCGTTTCTGTTGAGAAATCAGCTGACAGTCGTATGGGTGCTCCCTTGTAGGTAATAAACTGTTTTTCTCTTGCTGCTTTTAATATTCTCTCTTTCTCTTTTGCTCTTGGCATTTTAATTATGATGTGTCTTGGTGTAGTCCTCTTTGGGTTCCTTTTCTTTGGGGTTCTGTGTGCTTCCTCGACTTGTAAGTCTATTTCTTTTACCAGATGTGGGAAGTTTTCAGTCATTATTTCTTTAAACAGGTTTTCAGTATCTTGCTCTCTCTCTTCTTCTGGCACCCCCACAATTCTGATGTTGGTACGCTTGAAGCTGTCCCAGAGGCTCCTTACATTATCTTCACATTTTTGGATTCTTTTCTCTTCTTGCTTTTCCAGTTGAATGTTTTCTGCTTCTTTATATTTCAAATTTTTGACTTGATCCTTGCCTTTCTCTAGTCTGCTGTTAGTACTCTGCATAATAGTTTTCATTTTAGTCAGTGTCTTTATCATCTTCTCTTGGGTCTCACTAAATTTATCCATCTTTTCTAGCATATTCTTACAAAACCTTATAAGCGTGGTTTTGAACTCTATATCCAGTCGGTTTTTTTCCTCCATTTCTTTTGCCTGTAATCCCTTCCCTTGTCTCGGCATTTTCACTGTGCCGGGGAAACTTCTGTGCTGGATTCAGCCGAAGAAGCCTCTGCTGAGCTTGGGAGGGTGGAGTCTCAGGGCTTAAGGGACCGCCTTGCCTTCCAGTCGGCCCCGCCCTCCACGGCCCCTGAGTCTCACGTGACTGGGTAATGGCTGGAGCGGTCCTTGTGAGCGCGCGCACCCGCAGCGCCTCTGACCGCTGCCTTTCCGGCTCCCCTGCGAACCAGGACCACACGAGTCTAGGTCCCCAGGGTTTCGCCCAAAACAGGGGCCCAGTGGACTCAGAAGTGGCGCAGTTTGGAGGGTCTGTCTCCCGCCCACTCGCGAAAGCCAGCGGCACAATCAGCAATCCGTCCTCCGCGTGGTGCCGTGCGCGACAAGACCTCCGATCCTTTGCAACTCCCCTAAATTTCCGTGCACTTCTCCCTTTTCACAGTCCAAGCTCCCCCGTATGAGCTTCGGCTGGATCTGGGGTTTAGTGTCGTAAGATAAGGGGTTCAATGCCGTTGGGAGTCTCCGTTTCCCTCCCGCCAGAGAAAGCCAGCCAGATACTCTGGCACCCACTCTCTCAGCGCGCGTCTCCGTACCTCAGCTTTTTGCAGCTCCTCTGGGTCTCCGCGAGCCCCTCTCTTTCCCTCTAGTTGTAGAACTTCCACTCAGCCAGCTTTCCTGTGGTTCTGGATGATGTCCGTTCTGTCTTTTAGTTGTAGTTTTGAAATTGTTGTGCGAGGCAGCAGTATAGGTGTTTACCTATGCCGCCATCTTGGATTCCTCGAAATTACTCCTTTTTTGTTAACTTTTCTTTGGAAATAATTTTAAACCTACATAAAAGTTGAAAGAGCAGTACAAAGAGTTTCCATTACCTTTTACCCAAGTTCATCCTGTCTGCCGCACTTGCTTTGTCATTCTCTCTGCATCTGAATCATGTGAGATAAAGTTGCATGCATCATGTCCCTCTTTCCCCAAATACCTCAGGCCCATTCTCTAATATAGAAAAGGACAGTTTTCTAATATAATGAAGATACACATCATCTTCCGGAAATTTTAAATTGATATAATACTCTTATCTAATCTACAGTTAGAATCGAGGGAGAAATAAAGAAAGAAAAGGAAGAACTAGAGGCCAGACAAATAATGCAGCATTGACTCACATTCCAGCTTCACAAACCTCATCACAAAGTCCTTTACGGCACTTTTTCTGGCCCAGTATCCAATTCAATGGTGCTATGCCTTATATCAAGTTGTCCAAGAATAACTTTTTCTTTATTAACCTGAACATTTTAGCTTCAGCACTAAATATCCACTGACCTAGTTCATAGGTGCTAGGAATGTCATTTACATCAAGGTATCTTATGAGGGAGCAGGGATGTTAAGCGAGGATTGAGAACATGTCAAGAACCCGCAAAAGGTATAACAAAGCATTTAGGGTTTTCGAACCAGAAGGTGTCGAACCTGAGTCCTTGGGAACATGCATTGAGCTAGCCTCTGCTCAGGTATATGGCATTTCCTGATGTCCTCTGAGTGAGCTCTATTCAGGTACCACAGAGACATTAGGGAAACAAAACCAAATAGACTGGCCCCTACCCATGACCAGGTGACAGTCTAATGGGGATAGCAAACATGCAAACAGATTATCTCAATACCAGGTGGTAAATGATGAGCACCAAGCCCCACGAGCATCAGCAGAATCTGCGTGTCCTGGCAGTTCATTTGATCCTAGACACTCAGAGACTTGTGTGAAAGCTCTTGGCTTGTCTCAAAGCATTGCTTTTATAAACTGTTTTACCTGCACAGAACACTAACTTCTCATCATAGAATTTGGAAGGATTTTTCCTAATATCTACCCAACTGTGTGTCCCGATAACCTTAGAAGCATCCACATTTCTTCTTTAGTCCTGTTCTTTAAAACTTCCCTCTTTGTATCAATTATATTCGAGTCGGGCTCTCTTGAGTTTCCAAACACCAGACCTATTCAATGTAGTTCTAGTAAGTGTATAAATAAAGACAGAAGCCTCTCCGTGGGGCAGTGGGGCTATCACAGGACATCTCTGAGAGTTCCAGCAAGGAACTTGACAACTCCCCAGAACAAGGAACCCTGCAGTGGAGGAAAGATGTCCAAAAGTATACAAAGGTGGTCTAAGCAAGTTCATACTGGTATGCATATTCCAGTTTTGCTTTGTAGATAATTTTCTTACGTTTTTGAGAAACCCAAATATCATTGGTACTGCTTGGCTTTTAGAGAAGAACATCAGAAAAGAATTGTCTCAATTTGTGTCCTGTGTGTTTTTAAGTCACATGAGCAATACTAGTAATCACATGGGCTGTGCCTCATTGGGAATTCACCTGCAGTCCTACCTGCTGGACCATCAGGTGGGAACCTGAGTCCTAACACTCCCAGATGGCACTCCAAGTCTATTCAGCCCCAAAAAAGGTGTCTCTCACAGAGAAAGGTGCCAGGCAAGAGTAAATTAAAAATAGATAAAAACAAGAGATTAAAAATGGTGGCAGAGTAAGTGGATGCTGCAAGGACATGTTCCCAGGACCAAATTGGAATTACAACTAAAATACAAGAAAACTTTCTGAATAATCAATACAAAACTTGCTGGAGAGAACCCTGATAACCGAGGACAGAAAATGGACACACAGAGTCTGGTAGGAGGGTCAGAAGCGCGAAAGAGCTAATGGGCTCCCACAGATGGCAACTGAAGTTCTGAAGAAATATCTCAGCTGTGGGGGGTTGCCACTGAGAACCCTGGGATATAATCCCCAAGCTGAGTCCCCCAGCACAGATCACCACAACTGAGAAGGGTACTCACATAACATCTGGCTGTGAAAAGCAGTAGGGTTGCTGTCAGCCAGGGAGAGACTGCTAGAAATCCAGGCACCCTCTTAAAAAGCCAATGAATGAAATTCCCCATAGAGCCACTCACCTTGGGCTCTGGCAGAGGGCGGTCAGAGTGGACTGAAGCTGTGTGAGCACAAGCCAGGATCTGGGGCTCTGGGGTTAGAACTCAGCAAACAAATACTGTACCTGAATTCCTGTGCTGAGTCATTAACTCACACTGTAGAGGTCATCCTCCCCACACAGACTTTAGCTACACAGGTGATCTTGCCTGGAGGGGAGATTGTTGACCCACCCTATTAGAAAATACTTTGCCTCACAGTGCAGAGTTGCTCGCACCCACTAAGAAAATGAGAATAACAATTAGCCTCCAGGCAGTAGCTACACCCTATTGGACAGAACTCTTGTCACAGCTGTAGACAATGGCCTGAAGGCAATTCAAGACAAAAAAAAAAGCCCATCAGTCTGTAGACCTAGACCAGTGGCGGGCAAACTGCAGCTCGAGCACCTCACGTGGTTCACGAGCCGCAGTTTGCCCACCACTGACCTAGACAGTCTCTGGAGTCTTTCAATCTTTCTGTGATCTAATTAGAAACAGCCTTTGACACTGTCCTATACTAGAGATAGAGAGGCATAGAGGATATACCTAAAATATAGTCACAAACCCAAACAGGCAGCCAAAATGAGGAGGTGAAGCAACATCCCCAAAATCAAAGAACAAAAAATTTAATTCTCCAGAGGAAGAGATAAATGAAATGGAGTTAAGAAATTTATCTGATACAGAGTTCAGAATAAGGATGGTAAAGATGCTCAACAACATGAGAAAAGATATAACTATGAAAACAGAAATAAAGATTGACACAGCACAAATAAAGAACATATTGGAAGGAATACACAGCAGATTAGGGGAAGCAGAGGATCCAAACAGTGAATTAGAAGACAGAATTAAAAAAAAAAAAATCACTCAGTCAGAAAACCAAAAGGAAGAACTTTTTTTAAAATATATTTTTATTGACTTTTTACAGAGAGGAAGGGAGAGGGATAGAGAGTTAGAAACATAGATGAGAGAGACACATTGATCAGCTGCCTCTTGCATGCTCCCTACTGGGGATCGAGCCTGCAACCAAGGTACATGCCCTCTACCTGAATCAAACCTGGGACCCTTCAGTTCATAGCTCGACGCTCTATCCACTGAGCCAAACCAGTCAGGGCAAGGAAGAATTTTTTAAAAATTAAGGACAGCTTAAGAGAACTGTGTGACATCATGAAACATAACAATATTCAAATAGCAGGTATGCCAGAGGATGCAGAAAGGGAAAAATGGATGGAGAACCTGTTTCAAGAAATAATGGCAGAAAATGTCCCTAACCTGGTAAAGGAAAAAGTCACACAAGTCCAGGAGGCACAGAGAACCCCAAGCAAGAAGAACCCAAACAGGCCCAAACCCAGACACGTCATAACAATGACAATAATTAAAGAAAAAGAGAGAATCTAAAAGGCAGCAAGAAAAAAGCAAACTGTTACCTACAAAGGAGCTCCCATAAGGCTGACAACTGATTTCTCATTAAAAAAAAAAACAAAAAAACAAAAAAAAACTCTACAGGCCAGAAGGGAATGGCATGAAGTACTCAAGATAATAGAAAGCAAGAATCTGAAACCATGATTACTATATCCATTAAGGCTATCGTTCAAAATAGATGGTTAAATGAAGAGTTTCCAAGACAAAAAAAGCCTAAAGGAGTACATTACTGCCAAGCCAACATTACAAGAAATGCTAAAGGGATTGTTGTAATGAAAAGAAGAAATAGAGAGAGAAACCTAAACATACTAGTACAGAATTAAAATGACAATGAATAAGCACCTATCAATAATAACCTTAAATGTAAATGGATTAAATGCTCCAATCAAAAGGTACAGAGTAGCTGAATGGATACAAAAACTTGACCCAAAACTATATGTTGTCTACAAGAGACCCACCTCAGAACAAATGACACGCAGAGGATGACAGTGACGGGCTGGAAAAAATAGTTTTCCATGTAAATTGAAAAGAAAAAAAAGCTGAGTAGCAACACTCGTATCTGACAAAATAGACTGCAAAATGAAAACCATCAAAGAGACAACAAAAGTCACTAAATAATACTAAGCGATCAAACAAGAGGTTATAACCCTGTTTTTTATATATATAAATACACACATGCTCGCGCGCACACATACACACAAGAGCACCAAAATATGTTTAAAAACTTCTAGAGGACTTTAAGGGCAAGATCAACAACAATACAGTCATAATAGGGATTTTAACATGCTACTGACTGACTTCACTGGATATATCTTCCAGACCAAAAAAAAAAAAACTTAACAAGGAAATAGTGACTCTAAAGGACACACTGAGTCAGATGGATTTAATTGATATTTATAGAACATTTCATCTCAAAACTGCAAAATATACATTCTTCTCAAGTGCACATGGGTCATTCACAAAGATAGACCTGACCACATGTTAGGACACAAAACAAGTATCTACAAGTTCAAAAAGATTAAAATCATATGAAGCATCTTCTCTCATCACAGTGGAATGAAATTAGAAATCAACTACAGTAAAAACACCCCAAAAAATTTAAACACATGGAGGCTAAATAGCATGTTATTAAACAATGAATGGGTTACCAATGAGATCAAGAAAGAAATCAAAAACTTCCTGGAAATAAATTAAAATTAACACACAACAACCCCAAATCTCTAGGACACAGCAAAAGCAGTCCTGAGAGGGAAGTTCATAGCACTCCAGGCATAGTTCAAAAAAACAAGGAAAATCAATAATAAACTAGTTAACCTCACAGCTTAAAGAACTAGAAAGAGAAAATAAAAGAAAAAAAACATAGTAAATTAGAAGAAAGGCAACAATAAAGATTAGAGCAAAAATAAATGACATACAGACTAAAAAAAATAAAATCAAAGAACCCAATAGCTATTTCTTTGAAAGGATAAACAAAATTGATGAACCATTAGCCGATTCATCAAGAAACAAAGAGAGAGGACACAAATAAATAAAATCAGAAACAAAAGTGGAGAAGTAATCATTGACACCACAAAAATAGAAAGGATTGTAAGGAAATCTTATGAACAACTATATGACAACAAGCTAGCTGGACAATGTGGATGAAATGGACAAATTCCTAGAAAAGTACAATTTCCCAAAATTGAATCAGGAAGAATCAGAAAACATGAATAGGCCAATAACAACTGATGAAAGAGAAACAGTAATCAAAAAACTCCTGGCGAACAAAAGTGAATTTGGCAAACAAAAGCCTGAGGAGTTTTAACAAACATTCAAAGAAGAACTAACACCTATCCTTCTCAAACTATTCCAAAAACTCCAAGAAGAAGGAATACTACCAAGTTCTTTTTATGCGGTCAGCATTATCCTAATTCCAAAACCAGATAAAAACACTACAATGAAAGAGAATTACAGTTCAATATCTCAGATGAACATAGATGCTAAAATCCTCAAAAAACATTAGCGAATTATATCCAGCAATACATTGAAAAGATCATACACCATGACCTGGTGGGATTTATTCCAGGTATTCAAGACTGGTACATTATTTACAAATCAATAAATGTGATATATCACATAAACAAATTAAAAGACAAAACTCATTTGACTATATCAATAGATTCAGAAAAGCATTGAACAAAATTCAACTGCCTTTTTTTATAAAAACTCTAAGCAAAGTGGGAATAGAGGGAGCATATCTCAACATGATAAAACCCATACATGACAAACCTACAGCCAATATTATACTCAACTAGAGGCCCAGTGCACAGGAGGAGGGGGAAGAGGTTGTCCCTCAGCCCAGCCTGCTCCCTTTCCAATCTAGGACCCCTTAAGGGCAGTCGGACATCCCTCTCACAATCCAGGACTGCTGGCTCCCAACTGCTCACCTGCCTGCCTTCCTGATTGCCCCTAACTGCTTCTGCCTGCCAGCCTGATTGATGCCTAACTGTTTGCCCCTAACTGCCCTCCCCTGTGGTCCTGGTCACCCCTAACTGCCCTCCTCTGGAGGCCTGGGTCCCCCCCCCCACAACTTCCCTTCCCTGCAGGCCCAGTCACCCCCAACTTCCCTCCTCTCCCAGCCTAATCACCCCTAACTGCCCTCCGCTGCTGGCCTGATCACCCACAACTGCCCTCTCCTGCTGGCCATATTGTAGTTGGCCATCTTGTGTCCACATGGGGGCAGGATCTTTTGACCACATGGGGGCAGTCATCTTGTGTGTTGGAGTGATGTTCAATCTAAATATTACTCTTTTATTAGATAGGACAGAGCCTGGTGCATGGGAGGGGGTCAGCTGGTTTGCCCTAAAGGGTATCTTGAATCAGGGTGAGTGTTCCCTTGGGGCGTGGGGTGGCCTGGGCAAGCGGCTTGTGGTGGTTTGCAGGCCAGTCACACCCCCCAGTGACCCAAGTAGAGGCTCTGGTATCTGGGATTTATTTATCTTGTACAATTGAAACTTTGTAGCCTACAGTGGAGCCAAGGCTTCTGTTTGCACAGCCATTGAAACTTTGTTGCCTTAAGTGGAGGCCTGGGCCAGCCAGGGTGTGCGGGAAAACTTGGCTTTCTCCATCGCCAGGAGCAACCCAGGCCTCCCCCTTGCTTTCTCTATAGCTGTAGCCATCTTGGTTGGGTTAATTTGCATACTCACTCTGATTGGCTGGTGGGCATGGCTGGTGGGTGTGGCTGGTGGGTATAGCAGAAGTATGGTCACTTTGCATATTACTCTTTTATTAGATAGGATGGGTAAAAACTAGAACCATTTACCCTAAGACAGGGATGTCCACTTTCACCACTCTTATTCAACATAGCACTAGGAGTCCTAGCCACAGTGATCAGACAAGAAAAAGAAGTAATAGGCATCCAAATTGAAAAGAAAGAAGCAAAACTCTCATTATTCACAGATGACATAATATTGTACATAGAAAACCCTAAAGACTCCACCAAAAACCTTATAGATATAATAAGTGAATTTGGCAATGTAGCAGGAAACAAAATAAGCTCCCAAAAATTGATAGCTTTTTTTATACACAATAATGAATTCTCAGAAAGAGAAACTAAAGAAACAATCCCATTTACCATTGAAACACAAAATTAAAATACTTAGAAATAAACTTAAAAGACCTGTATTTAAAGTCTACAGGACATTGCAAAAAGAAATAGAAGAAGAAATAAGTGGAACTTACAAATGGATTGGTAGGTTCAACATCATTCAAATATCCATACTAACCCAATAAAATCTACAGATTCAATATAATCTCTATTCAAATACCAACCACATGTTTCACAGAGCTAAAATAAATACTACAAAAATTTATATGGAATCAAAAAAGACCCATAATAGCCTCAGCAATCTTGAGAAAGAAGAACAAGGTTGGAGGAATCATAAAAACAGATTTCAAGTTATACTACAAAGCCACCATAATCAAAACAGACTGGTACTGGCAAAAGAATGGGCATATAGATCAATGAAACAGAACAGAGACCCCAGAAATTGACCCAAGCCATTACATTCAATTAATATTTGACAGGAGGCAAGTTGATACAATGGAGTCAAAACAGTCTCTTGAACAAATAGTATTGAGAAAATTGGACAGATGCATGCAAAAACAAAACAAAACATAAAACTAACTTCCAACTTACACCATACACAAAATAAACTCAAAATGGATAAAAGACTTAAATGTAAGTCGTGAAACCATAATAATTCTAGAAGAAAACATAAGCAGCAAAATCTCAGACAGCTCTCATAACAATATATTTACAGATATAACTCCTAGGACAAAGGAAAGTGAGGAGATATAAACAAATGGGACTACATCAAAATAAAAAGCTCCTGCACAGCAAAAGAAACCATCAACAAAATATAAAGGGATCCCATTACTTGGGAGTACATATTTTACAATGATACATCTCCTCCAAAGAGGACATACTGATGGACCAGAGACATATAAAAAATGCTCAAAGTCATTGATCATCAGAGAAATGGAAATTAAAACAACAATGAAGTATCACCCACACCTTTCACAATGGCTACCATCAACAAATCAACCAAATGAAAAGTGCTGGTGAGGATGTGGAGAAAAGGGAACCCTAACACACTGCTAATGGGAATGCAGACTGGTGCAACCATTATGGAAAGCAGTATAGAGTTTCCTCAAAAAATGAAATATAAAACTGCCATTTGATCCAGTGATCCTACTTCTAGGAATATATCCTAAGAAACTCAAAGCATCAATCAGAAAAAAAAAATGTGTGTACCCCTATGCTCATAGCAGCACAATTTACAATAGCTATGATCTGGAAACAGCCCAAGTACCAATCAGTAGATAAGGAATAAAAAAGCTGTAGTACCTTTACACCATGGAATAATGTGGAGCAGTAAAAAAGAAGAATCTCTTAACCCTTTGAGACAGCATGGAGGGACCTATAGAGTATGATGCTAAGTGAAATAAGTTGGAGAAAGAAAAATATCACACAATCTCACTCAAATGGGGAATCTAAGTAACAAAATAAACTGATGAATGGAGTGGATCCAGAAACATGGAAGCATGGAACAGAGACAGAAAATCAGGGGAAAGGTGGGGGAAGGTGGATGAGTAGATGGGTGGTAATCAACCAAAGATCTTGTGTGCACATATCCATGGCCTAGGGATACAGGTGAGGCCATGAATTTATGAGGCAGTGATGGCTTGGGTTGGAACACAGCCTGGATGGAGTCTGTGGGGGGGCAAAAAGACACATGTAATTCTTTTGACAATAAAAACTTATTTATAATAATAATAAATAAAAATGGAGCATGTATCTACTGTTCTGTAGTCAACAAAGAAAGCTCAGAGTGTACTCCAAAGCAACTGGCCAAGGTGGGAGGAGAAAGCTGCATTTATTGCTGCAAACAAAAGTCAGTCCCCAAAGCTTGCACAGCACCTACAAGCAGCAGTGAGGAGAGAAGCAGAGAGGAAACAGTGGGAACAGAGCAAGAATGTTTCAGAACCAAGCCACTGAGGGCCAGAATTTTCACAGCTGAAAGGTGGACCAAAATTAGGAAACATAAGAGGAGTGAATGTAAAGACTGGATTTTTTTTCTAGTACAATGAAAGGATAGCAGCAGCTTGGTACGTGGTATGAAGTGTCCACAATGTGCTGGACAGCAGAGAGCCATTATCTTGTCTCATCCCCATACAGTCCTCAAGGTAGCAAACAGGACAGCGGAGGCCCAAGGAACCACGTAATTTCCTCATGGCCACATTCTGCACGAATTGCAGTAAAGCTAGCACAGGTCCCCAGAACTCCAAGATATGTTCTTCCATTTCCCACAAGCAGCTCCTCATGGAATAAACATGAAGAGCAATTCACATGAAAAAGACCTGGACACCACTAGACCACAGGTTTTTAAAAGCTGTGTAGTTTGAAGGCTACGTTGGTTTAAAGGCAGGGTCACAAATCTCGGGGCCATTACTATCCCACAGTACTTCAGAGACCCATGGGGGCATTTGTGACCCAGGTTTGCAAAGAGATGAGTGTTCACAGTTAATTAATCAGTTCCAGGGTCTCTCTAATGATTCTGAGTCAGATCCTGAATCCAGAAATCTTAAGAAATTTGGAACAGCCCCTGGGGAAAACTTAGAAATTAGGTGCCCCCTGGTGGTTATCTTGCCCAAGACAATGGTGCATTCTAGAGCATTCTACCATTTACTGAGATGCTCCAAGCTATTCATTTGATCTCTGAAAAATTGCCTTTCAATCATTGAAATTATTTTCATCTTAACCTTTGCAATCACTATCTTATATTTCAGAGAACGTTTATTGTATACTTATTTACAATTGCATTCCACGTTCAGAAACCACTACTATGCACATGTAGAATTAAAATATTAGCTCTTTGTTTTCTTTATTGTCAACACTATTACAGATATTTCCATTCTCCCCCTTTGCCCTCCTCCACCAGGCCCCCATCCCACTTTCCTCTGGCCATCACCACACTCTTGTCCTAGTCTATGGGATATGCATACATGTTATTGGGACCTAATTCTTCTTCTTTCATCCAGTCCTCTCATCCCCTCTGAGATGTGTCAATCTGTTCCTTGTATCTATGCTTCTGGACCTATTTTGTTCATTAGATTCCACACATAAGTGAGCTCATATTGTATTTATTGTTCTCTGAATGGCTTATTTTACTTAGTATAATCATCTCCAGGTCCCTCCATGCTGTCTCAAAGGGTAATAGGTTCTTCCTTTTTACAACTGCACTGTATTCCATTGTGTAAATGTACCACAGCTTTTTTATCCACTCGTCTACTGATGGGCACTTGGGCTGTTTTCAAATAACGTTGCTTCTGATGGATGTTTTAGGATTCTTAGAATATATTTCCAGAAGTTTAATCACTAGGGCAAAAGGACTCTCCATTTATAATTTTTTGAGGAGCCTCCACAATGGCTGTTTTCCACAGTGGCTGCACCAGTCTGCATTCCCACCAGCAGTATACTAGGGTTCCCTTTTCTCCACATCCTCTCCAGCACTTGTTTGTTGATATATTAATGGTAGCCATTCTGGCAGGTATGAGATGTCTGACTGTGGTTTTAATTTGCATTTCTCTGAAGATTAGTGATGTTAAGCATCTTTTTATGTCTGTTGGCCATCTGGATGTCCTCTTTGAAGAAATGTCTACTCAGGTCCTTTGCCCATTTTTTAAACTGGATTGTTTGCCATCTGGTAGTGAGTTGTATACATTCTTTATATATTTTGGAAATTAGCTACTTATCAGATATCTCATTGGCAAATATATTCTCCCATACAGTGGGCTCTCTTTTTATTTTAGCTTTTTATCATGAGCTTCTAAAAAGTAAAAAAAAAAAGAGAGAGAGAGAGAGAGAGAGAGAGAGAGCAAGAGAACACAAATCCATCTCCCACGCAGTATAGAAAATTTTAAGCTTTATTTAAATTGACATTGTCATGACGCCTTTGATGAAAAGTTATTATTTCACAGAAAAGGTGAAAAATTCCAAGGGAGGTTAATCACTTCCTGTAAGTAACTCACATTTTCATAGCAGCCTTATGATAATCTTAGGCTCTGAATTAATACCTTATTATTTCTGTTATCCATTGTAAACCCTGATTATTCTCTGCCTCAGTTATTTTGATGAAAAAAACTCCCAGAGTATTGAGTTCCAGAGGATAGTTCTGCTTACTTGCTTTTGAGCATTGATCAGCCACAAATTCCAAAATAAGCACATAATTTTTTTTAGTGAAGAAAAGCAAAATTGATTAATTTTCCAACATACGGTTATCAGTGAATCTTTTAGCTCTTTATCATAAGTTTCTCAGAAGGGGAAGGAAAAAAAAAACAGAGAGAGAGAACAAAAGAATATAAGCCCGACTCCTACTCAGTGTAGAAATTTGCGAGCTTTATTTAAATTGACATTGTCATGATGCCTTTGATGAGAAGTGATTATTTTTCAGAGAAGAAGGCAAAAACAGATGGATTGTCATGATTCTAGATGACTCTATAAGCCAGGAGCCTATTAACTTTTCTATAAAGTGAAGAGAGAAAATATTTTCAACTTTGCCGGCCCAAAAGTCTCTGCCACAACCCACTAGACTGCTGCTGCAGCAAAAGCTTCCAGAAACAACATGTCAAAAAACAGATGTGGCTGTGTTCTAATAAAACTTTATTTACAAAAATAAGCAGTGAGCCAGTTTTGTTCACCAGCCATAATTTGCTAATCCCTGATATAATGAACAGTTTTTCTCCTTAAATTGTGCCTTACATTTGGAAAATATCTTGCAATATGCACCACTAAATCTGGTAATAATATGGAATTCACAATTCCATTCCTGTTATACTGGCATTTACTTGTTTATTTTTAAACTAGTGGCCTGGTGCACGAAATTTGTGCATGGGGGCGAGAGAGGGCCTCCACCCTCTCCAATCTGGGACCCCCTCAGGGGATAACCAGCAGTCGGACATCCCTCTCATAACCCAGAACTGCTGGCTCCTAACTGCTCACCTGCCTGCCTGATTGTCCCTAGCTGCCCCTGATGACTTGATATCCCCTAACCACTTCTGCCTTGGCCCTGCATCAGGGACCCAGGATTCCCTTCCTCCAGCTGACCACAGGCACCTGGGATCCGGGTTTCATTCCCTCTGGTCAGTTATAGGCGCCCAGGCCAGCTACAGCTGCAGGGAATGGTGGGCAGGTGGCTTCACCTGGGCTGCAGCTGCAAGCGCTGGCACCCAGGACCATGGGGTGGGCAGCTTCTCTGTCTCCCGGGAGACAGCCAGCCACAGGTGCTGGCAACTGGATCACAGGTGGACAGCTTCTTCGTCTTCCCTGGGATGCAGTGTGGGCAACTTCTCCAGCTGGCTGCGGCCTGGAATCAGGGGGCAGGCAGCTTCTTTGACTCCCTGGCTGCAGCCAGGCTTAGGCACTAGCGCCCCGACTTCTCTGACCCCCACAGACCTGGCCGGGGAGGAGGACTGAGGGGGAGGAGAGAGGGAACTGCCACCATGTTTTCAGGTTAATTTGCATACTCACTCTGATTGGCTGGTAGCATAAAGGAGTGACGGTAATTTGTATGTTTCTCTTTATTAGTGTAGATATGTGTAAAGAAATGGATTCAATCTTAACAGCGTGATTGTGTCTTAGTAAGTCACATCAGTTATGTACCTTGTCATGTGACACAGAAGTCACCTTTCTAAATTAGTAGCAAAAATTTACCAGCCCTTTTTTATTATTACTTTTATTATTGTTATTATCTGGCTAGCCTCCTAACAGATATTAAAAAGATGAAAACACCAGACTCTTCTCATAGAAATTCTTGCTCTCACAGCCACAGAGTCTGGTTATTACTTCAAAGTTTAGACAAGTACATATTTTTTATATTTTCATTCTAATGTCTGACTTGTTCTATATAAAATCTCCTAAATATTTTAATAATTTTTATTAGATGGCTTATAAGCTTTCTGACTGATATATGCTTACATTATTTGAATTTAATCTCATTAGGGTTTTTAAGGAAATGCTGTAAAATCAGATTTCGAGTTCTATGCCATTTGAAATTTGCTTCCTTTCCATTTCATGGCAGCAGCAATCAAAGACCTTATTTTTGAAAGCAGTTTCTGTGGCTGTATTTGGGTGTTTTTAAAAATTGTCTAGAGGATAAGACACCCCCAAAATCAAGATTTATGCCTTTTGATTTTCCTTTGTAAAATTTAGCTTAATGGAATTTTAGCTCAATCTTCACTTAGAAGATTCTCATTTGGAACCATACTTATGCCTCGTGATAAGCAGGAATGTCTTCATTGAATAGGAGAAAAGGGTAATTTGCCCCTTTTGTGAATAAAACCATGTTGAAAGGCAAATTCATACTCTCGCTTTATGTTTTAATTTATTGTCAGCATAATTCTGTAGGTGATAAACAGATAGTGCACCTGTGAATGTCCTGGAAGGTGCCTGGAAGGTACCATCTTTTCATCTCTATGTGGCGAGTATTATTCAGTTTTCTGGAGTTCAATAGAGATCATTGATTAGTCAACTCAGTAACCCACGGGGATCTGAACTCTAATGCAGAGCTGGCATTGGTCTGCAGGTCCTGTGTGTGACCCAGCATCTAGAATCACATTCACAGCCAGCAAAAGCCATGGATGCTACAAAGAGCTGCAGCGACACCTTCCATGGAAGACACAGTCTACTCAAACTCTGCCAGTTGCTTTGCTTGGCCACATCACCATGAGAGCAAAGATTTTCCCGCTTTCTCTTGAAATTCCTATTAAATAAAGAGTGAGATGAAATCATATATTGCCTAAAAAGGAGCTTAGTAAAAGAAGTTTTAATGAAACACTGAAATAAGATAGCTATTTCTTTCTGTCTTGTGTTCTTTCTTTCTTTCTTTCTCTCTTTCTTTCTTCCTTAATAATATGTAAACTGTTGGGCACAGCTGTGTGTCCACATGTGCCACTAGGCCAGGTGGCTTCTTCAGGCCACTGTTGCTTCAGGCCAGGATAGTATTGGTTTTGGCTGAGATGTGGGACGGCCTCACCAGTTTCCAGAGCTGCTGGTGAAGCAGTTACCAGTACATTTTCTTGGAACGTTAAGTCTTAAATCATTTTCACTAAGTGCAACAGTGTCTCACCTTCCCTCATCAACCCCCAACTCTCAGGACTTCTGTCACATCCTTGTATCATCTGTGCAGTTATTACTTTACAGTTTTCTCTTAATGGATTTGTTTTTTTTTAACTAAATAGATCTATTTCTAAAAGGAGCTTCATGTAACAACCATGAATGCAAAACACAAAGTCATCAGCAGGGACAGAAAGCCACCATGTGCGCTAAGTAACTCTTAGGTATATGTGCCTGGCACATCCCCTAGGGAGCCTCCAGCCCTCCCAGTTCCTCTCAGGCCCAGGGCTGCCTGCGGTCGCACTGAGATAAAAGCATCTGTTGGATGGCAGGAAACCGTCTGTGAGTACTTCCCTCTCCAGGTTTAGGAGGATCTGGTGACAAGGCCAGCGCCCTCCCCGTGCCTCTAGGCTGCCTTTGGCATAGGGCCGTGCCTTTGGCATAAGTGAAGAAAAGTCCTCGCTGTTCACTGTCATCCTCAGGAGCCTCTTTATTTACCTCCTTCTTCATGCATCCAGGCCATTACCAGGTTCTATGGAAGCATTGCATCCATCACTGGACTGCTTCCCCAGGTTCTCCTTCATGCCCTCGCCCACGCCTCTTGCATGGAGAGGCTCTGCCCTGTGTTGCCCATGGAACCTAAGGGGTCCCCAGGAAGGCCGAGATTCTGAAATACTAGTGCCTCCTGGCCCTCCACCCATCTCACCCCAGCCTCTCTTTAGCACTTGAGCCCTGTGAGCTAGACTTCCTGAAGCATCTTTGGTGTGTACTGAATGAACACTGAGGAGCCCTTTCAGAGCTCCTCAGGCTGTCCCTCCTCCTCTCATCATCCCCCAAGTGGAGGAGCTCCCCAAAAACCCTAGGTCTACATCACTCTCTCCCTTCTTGCTGTTGGCAAGCAGAGGCAGTGTCCACATTTCACTACATATTACCTCACACAAGCTATTTAAACCCCTTGGGGGGAGAATCCAAGATGGCGGCATAGGTAAACACCTATACTGCTGCCTCGCACAACAATTTCAAAACTACAACTAAAAGACAGAACAGACATCATCCAGAACCACAGGAAAGCTGGCTGAGTGGAAGTTCTACAACTAGAGGGAAAGAGAGGGGCTCACGGAGACGCAGAGGAGCTGCAAAAAGCTGAGGTACGGAGACGAGCGCGCTGAGAGAGCGGTGCCGGAGTACCTGGCTGGCTTTCTCTGGCGGGAGGGAAACGGAGACTCCCAACAGCATTGAACCCCTTATCTTACGACACCAAACCCCAGATCCAGCCGAGACTCATACGGGGGGAGTTTGGACTGTGAAAAGGGAGAAGTGCACGGAAATTTAGGGGAATTGCAAAGGATCGGAGGTCTGGTCGCGCACGGCACCACGCGGAGGACGGATTGCTGATTGTGCCGCTGGCTTTCGCGAGTGGGCGGGAGACAGACCCTCCCAACTGTGCCACTTCTGAGTCCACTGGGCCCCTGTTTTGGGCGAAACCCTGGGGACCTAGACTCGTGTGGTCCTGGTTCGCAGGGGAGCCGGAAAGGCAGCGGTCTAGAGGCACTGTGGGTGCGCGCACAAGGACCGCTCCAGCCATTACCCAGTCACGTGAGACTCAGGGGCCGTGGAGGGCGGGCCGACTGGAAGGCAAGGAGGTCCCTTAAGCCCTGAGACTCCACCCTCCCAAGCTCAGCAGAGGCTTCTTCGGCTGAATCCAGCACAGAAGTTTCCCCGGCACAGTGAAAATGCTGAGACAAGGGAAGGGATTACAAGCAAAAGAAATGGAGGAAAAAAAACGACTGGATATAGAGTTCAAAACCACGCTTATAAGGTTTTGCAAGAATATGCTAGAAAAGATGGATAAATTTAGTGAGACCCAAGAGAAGATAATAAATACACTGACTGAAATGAAAACTATTATGCAGGGTACTAACAGCAGACTAGAGAAAGGCAAGGATCAAGTCAAAAATTTGAAATATAAAGAAGCAGAAAACATTCAACTGGAAAAGCAAGAAGAGAAAAGAATCCAAAAATGTGAAGATAATGTAAGGAGCCTCTGGGACAGCTTCAAGCGTACCAACATCAGAATTGTGGGGGTGCCAGAAGAAGAGAGAGAGCAAGATACTGAAAACCTGTTTAAAGAAATAATGACTGAAAACTTCCCACATCTGGTAAAAGAAATAGACTTACAAGTCCAGGAAGCACACAGAACCCCTTATAAAAGGAATTCAAAGAGGACTACACCAAGACACATCATAATTAAAATACCAAGAGCAAAAGAGAAAGAGAGAATATTAAAAGCAGCAAGAGAAAAACAGTTTATTACCTACAAGGGAGCACCCATACGACTGTCAGCTGATTTCTCAACAGAAACGATGCAGGCCAGACGGGAGTGACAAGAAATATTCAACATGATGAACAACAAGAACCTACAACCAAGAATAATCTATCCAGCAAAGCTATCATTCAAAATTGAAGGGCAGATAAAGACCTTCACAGAGAAGAAAAAGCTAAAGGAGTTCATCAACTCCAAACCAGTATTATATGAAATGCTGAAAGGTACCCTTTTAGAAGAGGAAGAAGAAAAAGGTAAAAGACAAAAAATTATGAACAACAAATACACATCTGTCAACAAGTGAATCTAAAAATTAAGTGAATTAAAAATCTGATCAACAGAATAAACTGGTGAATATAATAGAATCAGGAGCACAGAAAGGGAGTAGACTGATAATTCTCAGGAGGACAAAAATCATAAAGCATCAAACAGACTGTGAAATTATAGCAGAAAGATTAAAGTTAGGTGAGGTAAATAAGTGATCAATCAAAGGACTTGTATGCATGCTTATAAACATAACCAATGATCACAGACACTGGGGGGTCGGGGTACGCCTGGGAGGGAGGGGGGGCAATGGGGAGATATGTATAAAAAATTAATAAAAATTAATTAAACCCCTTGGATCTCCATGTTCTCATCCATAAAGGGCATAGTAATGGTCCCTAGGCCCATGGGCTGTTCTAAGGAGTGAACTGCTCGGTGCATATGAAGTGTTCAGAACAATGCCCAGAATTTGATATTAGTTCAGATCCATCTGCCATTATGTAGGGCCCAAGGCTACATGGGAGAGGCTCCAAGGGGCATTTCCAGATCTGCCCAAACTCCTCCTCCTCAGGCCAATATCCACCATGCCACCAGGTGCCTGCTGTGTGCCATTGCAGACACTGGGGCTCTCAAACAACCCCAGGGAAGACTGATGGCCACCAGTGACCCAGGCCCACTTGGTGGCCCTCAAATCCTCATGAGCAGGTATCTGCTTCACTAATAGAAAGTCAGATGGGGTTGGCAGGGAGCCTTCGTGAAAACAATTAGTAACATCTGGACAAATGACTGCAGATACAGAGTTGCAGTAGCTCTATACAAAGAGAAAAACTGAAAGTTTCTAAATGCATGAAAAGTCTCATTCTTTCAATAATTCTGTCTCTTGGTCATGCAACATGTGATTTCCCTGTTTTGTACGTTTGCATTTTTATCAAGTTTGCTTAATGCATGAAAATACAGTCAGGCAGCTTTCTTCTCACAGCAATCACAAATAGTAGGAGAAAAATGGTAAATAAACCTACTTTATTTCATCCCAGTTAAATGGATTACATTTGTATATACTTCATGAATAAAAGAATGAGCTCTTAGTAATGATTTTAAATAAAGTATATTTTATCAAAGGAGTATTTAACTGCAGTATGCTATTTCTTGTACGTGTATTTCCTCTGAGGGTACTCAAAAGTCATGAAGCTTAATTGTGTCCCTATAATTGCCTCGATATTATCTCAACTAAGAGGTTTAAGTCTGCAGCAGAAGCAGAGCAAGCACTTTGGAGAGCCTCACTGGTTTGGTCAGCCTGACATATCGGCTTTCACTGGGGGATGCTCCTTCCTGGGCCACCATTTGCCGATAACGCAAAGGAGCTTCTGTAAGAAGCGCCTGGGTTATTGCTGGGTTCTGGAGGGCTTCCCTGTGAGTCATGGCACCTAATCCTGACTTTTCAATCCTATTTGCTGTATTGCTTATACATCTTTTTCTTAAGCCAAGGCATTCATGCTAATTATGAGGTATTTGGAAATAGAGATAAGAAAGGAATTAAGTCACCCATAATGGCACCATATAACCTCCTCAATTCCCACCCTCACTGTTGATGTTTTTGCGTGTAAACCTATTATATATAATTTTTAGCAACTATAACAATACATTCCTATATCCACCTTTTGGGGGGGGGGGGGAGAAGGGGCTTACTTTTGTATTTTTTTCCCACTAAATAAGCAGTGAACATTTCCCCTTCTTGTGAACTATGCTTCTTCATCAACAGTTTTTTATATTGAGGAAAAATTCACATAACAAAGTTAACCATTAACCATTTTAAGTGGGCAATTCAGTGGCATTCTGTATATTCACAATGTTCACAACTATCTTTTCTGTCTGGTTCCAGAACATTTCATCACCCCAGAAGGAAACCCCGGATTCTTTAGCCAGGACTCCCCCCTGTCCCCCCTTCCTCAGCCCTCAGCGATCATTAGCCTACTTTCTGTGCCTATGGATTTACCTGTTCTGGACATTTTACATAAATAGGCCATAAGTGGCCTTCTGTGTCCTGCTACTTTCACTCGACATGTTTTTGTGGCTCAGCCAGCTTGTAGTGTGTTTCAGAAGTTCATGTCTCTTTATGGCTGAATAATATACCACTATATGGATGGCCCACAGTTGTTTATCCATCATCAGTTGGTGGATATTTGGTTTGTTCCCAACTTTGGGCGATTGTGAATGGTGCTGCTGTGAACAATAGGGTGCCAGCATTTGAGTCCTGCTTTCAGTGCTTTGGGATGTAGACCTAGCCAGGAAGTTATTGGGTTTGCAGCAATTGTGTGTTCAACGTGGGGAAGAACTACCAAACTCTTTTCTGCAGGGGCCAACCCATTTTACGCTCCCACCAGCAATATCTGAGGATTCCAATTTCTTCAGTCCCCACCAAAATTTATTTTCTGACTTTCATACCTCGTGGGTATGAAGTGGCATCTCATCATGGTAGTGACTGGCACGTCCCTCATCTGTAAGATTGTGTACGTAGTAAGCCATTCGTGCAATTGATTTTCCTTATGCACTGATAGTGGATAATTAATAATTTCCTGTTTTTATAAACAACGCCATTGTGAGCATCCTCCCAGCGCATTCTTTACACAGCTTCATTATTATGTCTTGAATATATATCCCTAAAAGGGAATATATTAGAGCAAAAAATAAAGCTAAGGTTTTGGACATGTATTGAAAAATTACCTTCAAGAAATATTGGTCCAATTGATACTTCTGGTCTTACTTGACCTCTGTTTTGTAAGCCACTCATTCCCATTAAAATACAAAAATAGGCTTAATAAACAAAATCGCCACCTGCACTGAAACCTGTTAGGGACTGAGCTGATGCAAATATTTGTCACTTGTTTTCTTCCCTTTTTTTTTTTTTTTCCCCCCTAGAACGACAATCAGTATGTTGGTTTAAAAGTATCTAAGAGTCTGGCCAGTGTGGCTCATTCTATGCACCAAAAGGTCAGTAGTTCAATTCCGGGTCAGGGCACATGCCCAGGCTGTAGGCTAAATCCCCAGTAGGGGGCGTGCAGGAAGCAGCAGACAGTGTTTCTCTCTCTTCCTCTCCTTTCTCTAAGAAAAAAAATCCATAGAAACTTTTTTTTAAAGTATCTGAGAGACATGACAGTTTCACAAATGGCCATGAAAAGCCCTTTATTGAGACAGCTCAATTTATAAAGTCAAATAAACGATTGGAGTGCTCAGGGTCAATCATTGTGTTTGAGCAATCACTCATTGCTTTGATTCCCTCCTAAAACCAGGTGTTTCCTCGGTGCAATCAGATGCCTCTCCTGAAAACTGATGGCGCCTGCTCCTCCCTCTGGGGGTGAGCACCCAGAGGCTGCACTTCCTGCGCCTTTGGTTTAGGTGCTGCAGTTTCTGTACTTGTGGTCACCACTGGGGCACAAAGCACTTCTTTGGTGACAACCTAATTTCCCCTTGTGGACTGTAAAGTAAAATTGTCCATGAAGCTGACAATTTACCTCACTTTTTACCAAATAAATACAATCTTATGACTAGGAATTCAAGCAAAAGTATCCTATAGGCCAGATCAATAGCAACTTTAATTTTTTTAAGTGTTTGTTTTTGTTAATTCCGGGACATTATGAATTTGAATGTACCCACTTCCAGAAAAAGTTAATAACCAGAAATTGGTGGCATTTCTTTGTACCAGCATGTTATTTGATCATAATAGCTTTCTATGTTTCCAGAGCATGACTTAACATAGTAGATACTGCATAAGTAATGCAAGACCCAATTTTTGTTTTAAAGGAAAGGGTAATTGTAGCTGAGCTGTGTGCAGAGGATTGGAGTCAGCTGGGCTGTTTGGGAACATTAAAATAACTAATTCATGAAGACGAGGAGAAAGTGGGAGAAATTAAAGACAGGAACTTTGAGCCGTGATGCATGGCATGGACAATCATTATGATCATAATGAACAAACCCTGCCTGTTCTGAGGAGAGAACTTTTGACTTTAGTGCAAGAAAACATTATGACTCATTATTCATACTCCCCACATTCGAACGTGCCTCAGGAGCAGCCACAGCTGATCTTTATCTTAGAAAGCCAGCCAGGTAGAGACACACACACCACTCAAGTTCAAGAAAACTTATTAGACAGTCTGTCACTTTCAGCCACTGGAACCTACTTGCTAATTCTCTGGTTAATAACTGACTTGCTGGTTCTGATTCTGAAACCCTTCCCTCTTTATTAGCACTGAGATAAAGAACTTCACATTCTTTATACTTTGTCTTTTATTAAACTGAAACTTTCTAGTACTTTGTGCTATTAATGTGGAATTTTTCAGTTAGATTATACAGTAACTTAAGCTGTTTCTACTCACACTGATCATTTAGATTGTCTTAGATAAATATATTTGGAAAAGGCTCTTATGGTTTAGAAGAGTTTGTTCAACCTGTTTTAAAGACTAATGGTTAACAAAATCAAAATTTCTTCCTCTTGGTCTCCTTGGTCTCTCTCTCTCTCTCTCTCTCTCTCTCTCTCTCTCTCTCTCTCTCT
>JAAGEH010000006.1:968326-1157300 GCA_011751065.1 Lasiurus cinereus
TCTCTCTCTCTCTCTCTCTCTCTCTCTCTCTCTCTCTCTCTCTCTCTCGCTGTCTCCTCCCTCTCCTTCTTCTCCCACTCCTCCCACTCTCCACTCTGCTAATGCCTTTCATGTCTTGGTGAAATTCTCCTTTATGAGATCCCAGAACAGAGCGGAGGCAGGGGTGCAGAAGTGCCCGCCTCCCATGGCCCAGCGAGCAGGATGTGAACATGTAGCAAGGCTCAGCTGATTGCACATTCCTCCCCGTGACTGACATTTAGGGAGTGACCCTTAGAAACAGGTGAATCTCCAAGTCACCACACCTGAGGGCAGCAGAGGCGGAGGCAAGGGGTGGCAACATCCTCGGACAGGCAGCGGATGTGCCTGGAGGCCACCCAGCTGGGCGCCCCTGCCCGTCCTGCTCGGATTTCTTGGCTTCCTGCCCCTGCCCATACTGCACTGCTTAGCCAGGCTTCTCCTGGGTTCTCTGAAGTGCTGATGTCCTTGCAGTTAATTCCTGCCCTCTTAAAATCCGTCAGAATCAACTTATATTGTTGGGACACAGAATTCTTGATGAGTAAAGTATATATCTTGGTTTAAACTCAAAATACAAATGTTGGACTGATCCACTCTGTTAATAGAGAATACATTTGAAATCAGATATATTAACTATGTGTTGGAAAACCATTCTGTTTAAGGCATTAGTCTAAGGAATGAAGAGAGGCTAAAGACTTTCAATTTTTTTCTTCTTTGGACCCCAAATTTAATGAAGACACGTGCATCTGATTCACCCTAGGGCAGGTCATGCAACATCCTGCAGGTGAGGTAGGTACCAAGGACTGTGAGCTGTCAGACAGGGGACATGTTCTCACCTGAGTGACCTGAAAGGCTCTGTGGGGAGATGGGCCCGAGTCAGGCCACATCCCTGTGTTGGTCAGAAAGCTTCACCACGTTTTCTTGTCAATGGCAGCAGCGTGCTGAGAGCTAGGGATGGCGGGGGGGCGGGGGGGGGGGAGGCAGGGGGGAAGAGGTGCCCAGACCCAACATCATCACATCCTAGTGAGAAATGGAACCTTCTTTTCACTGAAGGACAGTGTGAAGCTCAGAGAGCATCAGTGGTCCCATTCAAATGTTTATTTAGTTGGTTTAAATGTAAAAGATCTTTCTCAGGGCAGGTTGAAGGCTGAGTGGACCATTTTTGTGCCATTGACCCCTTTTTTTCTGGTAGCACTGCCTTTATTTCCAACGTTCTCAGAATCCCCCACAATCTGAGCATTCTTCAATCATAGTTTACTGGCTCAAAAAAAAAATTAAAGATGTAAATGGAAGAATCAAAAAAGTAGAACATGAGGAGTTTGAGTTTATTTATGGCTGGCCTGTGCCCTTGGACCATAAACTTCTTATTGCAACAGACCACTATATATTTAAAATAGTAGAAATGAGTAAAAGAAGAAGGTATAAAATGAGGTCATTTCTCCACTTTAATTTCCTTAAGCAAAGGACAGAAATCTTTGGGAATATTTGAAAACTGTTACCATATGTTGCTTGGACCACGAGGAGGTATTCAATAGTCTGTGTGTTAAAATTGGAATCTCTGCATTTAAAATTTGTTTGCACTGCCTGGTACTGGCACAAGAACAGACATATAGACCAATGGAACAAAACAGAGACACCAGAAATCAACCCAAACCACTATGCTCAATTAATATTTGACAAAGGAGATAAGAACATACAATGGAGTCAAGACAGTCTCTTACACCATACACAAAAATAACTCAAAATGGATAAACATAGGATGAGAAACCATAAAAATCTTAGAAGAATCCATAGACAGCAAAATATCAGATATGTGTCAAGGCAATATCTTCACCAATACTGCTCCTAGGGCAATGGAAACTAAGGAGAAAATAAACAAATGGGACTACATCAAAATAAAAAGCTTCTGCACAGCAAAAGAAACCATCAACAAAACAACAAGAAAGCCCACTCCATGGGAGAACATATTTACCAATGTTATCTCAGATAAGGATTTAATCTCCAAAATTTACAGAGAACTCATATAATTCCACAAAAGAAAGACGAACAATCCAATAAAAAAAAAAAAAAAAAGGGCAACAGACCTAAATAGACACTTTCGGAAAGAGGACATACTGAAGGCCCAGAGACATATGAAAACACGCTCAAAGTCACTAATCATCCAAGAGATGCAAATCAAAACAACAATGAGGTACCACCTCACACCTGTCAGAATGGCTATTATCAACAAATCAACAAAGGGTTAAGTACTGGTGAGGATGTGGAGAAAAGGGAACCTTCTTGCACTGCTGGTAGAAATGCAGACTGGTGCAGCCACTGTGGAGAACAGTATGGAGTTTCCTCAAAAAATTAAAAATGGAGCTCCCATTTCACCCAGCGATCCCACTTCTAGGACTATATCCCAAGAAACTGGAAACACCAATCAGAAAGGATATATGCACCCCTATGTTCATAGCAGCACAATTGACCATAGCTAAGATTTGGGAACAGCCTA
This sequence comes from Lasiurus cinereus, assembly GCA_011751065.1. Taxonomy (NCBI): domain Eukaryota; kingdom Metazoa; phylum Chordata; class Mammalia; order Chiroptera; family Vespertilionidae; genus Lasiurus; species Lasiurus cinereus. The sequence continues at coordinate 970,836 of JAAGEH010000006.1, forward strand.
AGTACCCATCAGCAGATGAGTGGATTAGAAAACTATGGTACAGCTACACAATGGAATATTATGCTGCTGCAAAAAAGAAAGAACTCTTACCATTTGCAACATCATGGATGGACCTGGAGAGCATTATGCTAAGTGAAATAAGTCAGTCAGGAAAGATAAATAACACATATCTCACTCATTTGTGGAATATAATGAACAACATAAACGGATGAACAAAAACAGATCCAGAGTCAGAGAAGCATCAATCAGACTGTCAAACCTCAGAGGGAAGGTAACAGAGGGTAGAAGGAGGGGGAGAGATCAACCAAGGGACATGTATGCATGCATATGAGCATAACCAATGGAAACAGACACAAGGGGGGTGAAAGAAGGTGCTGGGGGGTGGAGGGGCAATGGGGGATAAGGACACATATGTAATACCTTATTCAATCAATCAATAAAAAGGAAAAATAAAATAAATTTTGCATGGAAAACTTCAGATTTCTTTTGTATGGATTATTTTAAAGTAAAATGTAAATGTTTGCTTAAAGAAATGCCCTCCTGATTGAGAGTATGGGTGTACAATCCCTGGCACAGAGGAGGGGGTAGTTAGATGGTGGAACACTGGAGGGTGGGCACCTGGAAGTCACAAACATCTGGATCCCAACCAGGTGCCTCCTCCAACCACTCATGTGTGCTGCCCACTTTACAGACAGCAAAGCTGAGGCTCCCAACGCGAAGGGACCTATCAGCTGATGGATGGAGAGGTCCAGCAGAAACCCAAGCAGTCTGACCCCAGCCTTGTGAGCCACACCTGCTGGAGCTTGAAGTCATCTGTGTCCTCCTGTTGAGGTAAAGGGACAAGGGACAAATTGGGACTTCATGTAACTCGTAGGACATTTGAGATAGTGTAACTGAAAAAAAGTAGCCACCAAGTTAGGGAGAGGAGAAAGGCGTGTTCTTCCATTGTGCCCTCTGGTCTCCTAGCTCAGCCATGGCCCAGTCAACCCTCTGCCTTCTCTGCGGCTTTCCAGGCCCAGGCAGCTGCCCACAGCATAGACCTTCGTGCATGCATCTCACTCACATGGGACTACAGGTGGTGCCATCCTGGGCCTCTACCCATCTGCTGATGGGCAATTAGGCTGTTTTCAAATCGTACCTGCACACACTGAGGGCAAACGGGTGCACGGAGCCTCTGAGGACGAGCTCCCAGGGCAGCACCATCCCCAGGGCACAGATGGCCGAGGCCACGTCCTCGCTCGCCAGCCTGACTGGCTCCCTCTGCTGAGCAAGCAGGAGGGGATGAGAAGAAGCCCCACACGGCCTCTCCCTCCTCTACCAAAGCTCACAGCCCACGCGGGTCCCATCTGCTGAGAACTCTTCTTCTTGGGGGTGGGTCAGGGGCTGTGACCTCTTCACCCTCAATTCCCAACCCATCTGTCCCAGTCCCTCTCCACCCACTAGTGTCCCCACCAGCTAAGTTCACTGGTGCCCTGCAGGCCTTGTAATTAATGTGTCTGCTCAGTGAGGGTCTTTCTCTCCTCACTCAGGGTAAACGCCAGGAAGCCAGCAGCTCATTGATGTCCTGCTCTCTGGTGGGCACGCAGCAGGCATCATAAATCCCGGTTGAACGAATACAGAGGATTATACTTGGACACAAGACAACTCCAGAACCAGCTCATAGGGTTCTTGCCACTTCCTCAGAACTCTAATCTCCCCCCAGCCACACACACACACACACACACACACACACACACACACACTCTGCCTTTCCTTTGGGAGAAACAAAGATGGGCTCCCTCTGGCTATGGAGGATCTGCAGGCAGCCCTGGGATAAGCGCTGGCCTGGCCTGCTAACCTTCCTAGCTCACACCCATTCATCTCTCTGCTGTTTTGTAAAAGAAACAAAATGCAAAGAGCCCTGGTCTGTCTCTGAAGTCCTCCCCTTTGAAGTTTGTTGCTGAAGTAAGGTCTCCATTGTGCTTCTTGGATCTGGAGACTGGTGGGAAGGAGCGACTTCACTGAGGCTCTAGAAATGAGGAAGGCACGTACTCGGAGCTGGGGAGTATGAATCGCCTTTAATTACTTAGGGCTGCACTTTAATCTTTGAAAACCTTCTCATTGGAAAGACATGAAGTGAAGCCCCCATTGTGTGATCTTGGTGCCAAAGGGCATGAAACAAATAAGCTGGGTTCTTCTTCCCAGACACTGACATTTCTCTTCTTAAATTTTCCAAATGTGTTGGATGTACTTGGAGACTAACTGAGGCCATTTTTAAATTACAAGGAGAATAAAGGGCCGCCTCTTTTCATTAGAGCTTAACAATAGAGCTGCATTTAAAATGGAGTTAGAATGTACCTGTAGCTTTCTGCTGAAATGAGGAAAGTGCTGGGTGCCTGACCTCCAGGTGGGGCCAGCTCATTGAGTGGGTTATCTTGGGGAGGCATGCTTGTTGCAGCAACTGCTAGCCCAATCACTAGTGAACTGTGATGGTCAAGCTAAGCCTGAGATGCATATATTGGGGCAATTTCTGTCATTATGGAAACCCTATTTGAAACTCCATTGTCACTGTTATTATGAGTCAGCCAAGTTGGATACTTTGTTTCAACGAGTGCTGTGAGTCATTTGAAATTATGTATCATTCATAAGCACAAAACTTTTTAAATTGTTGTATCCCACCTACCAGTGACATTTTGATTCTCTATAGAGTGGGGGAAAAAAACAGTATACATTGTAATTTGATGTCAATTTTTCGGGTAATTGACTTAATAAGTTGAAATGAAATCGTGGGCCACCCGACTTGCATAAGAGATGTAGAATTAAGCTGTAACTTTCTGAGAGTAGCATCAAAGTTCAGTGCGGTAATTCTGAAAGTTGTTTTTCCCGCTTGGTGTTTCAAAGCTAGCAAGTTATTTTCTACCTCAGAAGTGCTGCTGAGTTGATTGGAATAAAGTACATTTCAAATTTATACTGAATTTTAAGTGCAAAAGTATATATTTGGAGGGCTCAGCATAGATAAAATGCATGCTGCCCAGGGCACTGCTGTGTGTCAAGCAACGGAGTGGGCATTTATTTCATGGGACCCTTCGTGTTAATGCATGTCAAACTTCTGAGCCCAACAGAATGGCTTCGGGAACTGACTGAAATTGGATTCTTATCTTTCAACAATTCAGAAGCTCCAAGGATGGTATCTGTAGGCAGATGCAGGAGGGAAAGGATGCCCCTTTCTCAGCAGAGTATTTATGAACTCATCTGAGCTGCCTGTCATGTGCTCTGGGAGGTGGGAGATGCAGCATTGCCTCTCACTCACTTTTTATCAGCAAGCGTCTATATATAATCATCACTATTGTCACTAATTCATATCTGCCTCATGCTTTTTACTGTCCATAACTTAAGGTCTGAATGACTGGCCACTCATCTTTACCCCTTTGCAAATGTAACACTTGCTCCCTGACCTAAGAATTACATTTCATCTTTCCCTGGCCTCTTCCACCAACCTCCACCCAAAAGAGATTTAAATAGCAACACCATATACACCACATAAATTCCATGTATACCCTATTTTCTTTAAAGTTAGCAATGTAGATCAGCTCCTCCGTGACCAAAAAATAAGAAAGTCCTCAAAGTCTGAAAACATCCTGTTTGGAAGAAGGTACTTAGTGAAATCAGAGAAAAAGACATTATTCTTGAGTTGGGGCAGGAAACACTTATGAAGCATTGTTCTGTACTGGGACCTGTGCCAGGCTCGGCCAGACGTGGGCCCAGGGGGCACCTTGCACTGTCAAGGAGGAAGAACGGGGTCTGGAGCCAGTGGACCTTGCATGATTAGCTGTGTGACCTTGGCTACGCTTTTGTCAAAGCCTCTGAACTTGAACAGTAGTGATAATTGAACTCCAAAACCTTAGCAAGGCAGATTAATGAGACCTTCATGCAGTATACTCCAATATAAAAATTAACGCAAAAAGAATTTATGATGAACAAAATATCACTACTTTAGAGACAGGGTCAGCATTATTGATTTTTCTCGTTGACAAGGATCCAGTGGGGTCCACACTGTCACCTCTGTGGTAGGGCTGAGCTGCTGAGATGAGGCCTGGAATCCCAGTGGTCTTGTTCACCATGCTGTGAGCACAGAATGAGAAGAGCACTGAGATCCGAGAAGAGCACTGAGATCCACGCAGAGCCAAGAGATAATAGGACCTGAATTCAGATGCCATGTGGGAGGCCCTGAATCGGCCCTCAGCCCCTTGTTCTGCTCCCACAAGCTGGGGTAGCATTTTGGTCCCTTTCAGGTGAGAGCCAGAGTCTGCTCAGTAGGTATGCCCTCTGGTCTGCGGCGCCCACCCTGAGTGAGACAGCCTTGCTAACTGCCTGGAGCTTGCTGGGCTTTCCTGGACGGCATCCACTGACTCCTCTCTGCCCTCTTCCGGAGTCAACATAAATGCTCTCTCCCTAGAAAAGGCCCTCGGGGTCTTACAACAGCCCTACAGGTCTTGGGAACCACGATCTCATTAAGTGTGGCTCCATTGTAAGGACATTGTTCCTACTGCTTCCTCACAATGATGAATTCATGTCCCTTTATATTATGTGATAAATAAGTTCTATGGATCGCTTATGGCAGGAAACAGACCACTGTTTATCATATTTTCTGTGAGAAATGAGTTCCGTGTCCCCACACCTCATAAATAACCATTGAGGATGTAGTTCGTTTATGTTCGGGAGACTTCCCATACATCCTAGCCCTGTCGGTTTTTATTTTGTCAGGCATCTGCCATCGTTAATTCAATTAGTCAGCAGTATGGAGCCCAGAGCCAGGGGCAGCTGCGGTCACTGGCTCCTGCCCTCAGGAAGCCACCGAACGACTCCCACACCCATTCCCAGGGCGAGGCTCTGTCCGGCGGCTGCTCCCCCATGGCCCGTGGGGACTCCTGCCTCACCCTCTCTGTCCATCCCGACCTCACTCCTCCTCAGAGGCGCAGCTGAGTTCACGGCCGTTTCCTCCCCTGTGGGTCCAGGGCCGCTGCGAGCGCTTCTATCCGCTTGGAGCATTGGCCATGCCTGTAACTCCTTCTACCCAGCTAGCCCTTCGTTGTATTTTCTCATCTTTGCAAGCTGGCTAAAAATTAATTCCATAAATTCACAGAGGTCAAAGTGTGTCTCCGTATCTTTTTCCCCAGAGTACCTGAATTAGAGCTGGGCATCTAGAAGCTTCCAGTAAATCTTCCCTGTGATTAGGAATTGCAGCTTGGTTTCTTTGTTTTGGGCCAGAGCTGTGCTCTCAAACAAAGTACAACCGAATGTTCACAAAGCAAGTCGCTTACAGCAAAGTCCTGAAGCCCCGTGCCCCTTCGCTAATCTCTCACATACATGAGATGTTCAAATGGTCTTCCATCAACAGTGCCTACCTGTATGGGAATGACTCTCACAAGCCATACTGGCATTTTAAAAGCTGAACTAACCAATGGTAGAGCCTAGGTCTGGGAACTTACTGTTCGTTCACAATCACTTGCTTTCATCAAATATTTTAACTGGAACTTCTTTGGAAAGCAGGTTTGGCTCCTTGAAATGTTGGAAAGAGAGCCCAAAACACTTGCTTCCTCATTTGGCTATTTGGGGTATGAACATGGAAAGCTGCAATTCTCCTGGTATTCCGGGGTTCTGCCCCACATGTCCAGGGTGAAAGTTGGTAGAAAGAAAACCTAAGGAGGGGGTAGGGCAGCAAGCTATGGGAGGAGAGGGGGTAGGGGAGCTACAAGAGGGCGGGGCAGCAGGGGCAGAGAGCTACAGAGGGTGGCAGCGACCTACTGGTGCAGGGATTTGAGCCCAGGACCTCTAGTCCTAAAATAATAAAAGAGTAATATGCAAATAGACTGTACCTCCACTATATCCACAAGCCATGCCCACCAGCCAATCAGGAGCAAGTATGCAAATTAACCCAAACAAGATGGCTTTGGCCACAGTGAGAGCAGAATGCTTGGGTTTCCTCAGCAATGAAGGAAGTCAAACTTTCTGCCTACCCTGGCTGGCCAGTCCTCCGCTCAAGGATACAAAGTTTCAATTGTATAAGATAAATAAATCCCAGATACCAGGGCCTCCACTTGGGTCGATGGGGGTTGGGGGAGGGGGAGCGTGGCCAACCTACAAACCACCACAGGCTCCTCACCCAGGCTGCCTTTGCCCCAAGGGAACCCCACCCTGATCTGGGACACCCTTCAGGGAAAACCAGCCGCCCCACACCCATACACCAGGCTTCTATCCTATCTAATCCTATCTAATAAAAGAATAATATGCAAGTTGACCATCACTCCAACACACAGGATAGCTGCCCCCATGTGGTCAAAGATTATTGCCCCCATGTGTACACAAGATGTCTGATACAAGATGATCAGCAGGGGAGGGCAGTTGAGAGGGACCAGGTCTACAAGGAAAGGTAGTTGTGGGTGATCAAGCTTGCAGGGGAGTGCAGTTAGGGGTGACTATGCTGGCAGAGGAGGGAAGTTGGGGGCAACTGGGCCTGCAGGAAAGGGCAGTTATGGGGGACCCAGGCCTACAGGGGAGAGCAGTTAGGTGTGACCAGGCCTGCAGGGAAGGGCAATTATGTGCAGACTGGAAGGGGAACAGTTAAGTATCAATCAGGCTGGCAGGGGAATGGTTAGGGTGTGATCAGGAAGGCAGGCAGGTGAGAAGTTGGAAGCCAGCAGTCCTGGATTGTGAGTGGGATGTCTGACTGCCCGTTTAGGCCCGATCCTACCTGGATCGGGCCTAAACGGGCAGTCAGACATCCCTTGAAGGGTCCCAGATTGGAGAGAGTACAGGCTGGGCTGAAGGACACCCCCTTGTACACAAATTTTATGCACCATGCCTCTAGTGTTTGAATAAGAGGCTATGGAAATTGGTTCGGGTGAGAGTGTAGCTGACAGGGCTTGGTTCACTTGTTAGTGAGAGCATGTCACATTGTGGAGTAGAGAGGCATGAAGGCAGGGACTGGGCTGATCAGCCCATTACCAGGATGCAGAGTGACTCCACAGGGTCCACAGAAGAGGGAGGGAGGATCTGGGGCATTTGTTAAAATTAAGAAGCCCATGATCTGATGTAGACCTGAGCACATTTCCATAGAGAATGGTCATATTTTCCATTTCAGATCAGGAGTGGATATATCCTTCCACAAGGGCTGCTGTAAAAAAGTTCCAGAAGCTGGGGTTTAACAAAGTCCAAGACCCAGATGTTAGGAAGGGCCTGCCAGGTCTCCCCAAAGCCCCCCACAGCAGCAGTTTTTTTGCCCTCCTTGGCTTGTAGAAGCATCCCACTTCCGTCTCCATCTTCACCAGAGCTCCTCCGTGTGTGTGTGTGTGTGTGTGTGCATGTGTGTGCATTGTGTGCATGTATGTGCATGCGTCTGTATGTGTGTGTGCACGTGTGTGTGTGTGTGTGTGTCTGGCCCCAAGCTTCCCCTTGTTAAGGAAATATTGATTTATGGCTTGCCCTAAGGACTTAATCTTAACTTGATCGCCTACAAAAACCTATTTCTATATAGTTTGCCAGCCACACTTCAGAGCCTCAGTACCATTCTTCCTACACAATTTCTGGACAGCGAGGCAAGTGGACTCCAGAATTTGCCTGCAGCGCATCGGGAAGCAAGTGTGACCAGGTCTAGTGTGTGCTAGGCACCTGCGGCCTTTCGTGGTGCAATAGTCAGAAGAAGCATCTGAATACTGGGAAAACTGAAAAGCTGTTGAAAACCAAGGAAATGAACACTGGCTCCAGTTAAAAGAATAGGCCATTATGTTCCCTGGCAGGTAGTTGAACATGTTTGGGAAAAAAATGCTTCATATCTTCCATTGAAATGTCACTCCCAGAATGAACAGGAAACTGAGACAAGTGAGGAAATGGCCATCAGAAACTTTTCATGTGAAAATTGTTCTCTGCAAGTTTGATATCCTATTTGAGTCCCTGATGAAAGAGATGAATGAACATCTTCATTGCTTCCGGGACTACAAGAGTGAGAGGTGGAGGGGCCCCCTGACTGGGGTCCGGTCCAGGCCGAGCATGGAGATTGAGTTAGGTTGTCACAGACTGATACCCTCAATCCATTTCCCCATTTTTAAGACCTTTAGTAGACTGGTGACTGATAGGTAACAGCCTGATAGTAGTACAACTTTCAACAAACTTATGTGAATTGACTCAACTAGATGGCTCACTGAATATTCAAATACTGAATATCAGTATTTGGCATCATGGTGAGACCAGAGATCAGCCCCATTTTGAAACAACAATATTTCAATAAAAACATCTTGATCACAATAATTTTTTATCATCTTCAAGGTTCCCAATCAGTTGTTTCCTGTTCTATTTGCAGCCGATTTTAGTCATAATGTAGGGAGATCACCAGGGTCTGAGCTGCAGTTGTCAGCAACTAAAATGAGATGAAAGGAAAATATAGCGGTTAGACACTTTTAGAACAATTTAACATACAAATAAAAATAGCTCCTATTTTTTTCTTGTTGTTGTTTATTTTTATTTATTTCAGAGAGAGGAAGGGAGAGAGGAGATGGATGGATGGGTAGATAGATGATTGATAGATAGATAGATAGATAATGACAAAGACTCATTTAATCAGCTGCCTCCTGCACACACCACACTGGAGTTGGAGTCCAAAACCCAAGTGTGTGCCCTAACAAGGAATCGAACTGCGACCTCCTGGTTCATGGGTCAATGTGCAACCACTGAGCCACACCGGCCAGGATCTTGGTCCTTTTTTATTGAGCTATAATTTACAGAGAGTGCAGTGTGTAGATCCTTAGGGTACAGTCACAAAACCCTCATGAAAGCATTCCTCAAGTGAGGAGCAAGACCTGCAGGGCCACATGGCATTGCTTAGCAGTGTGGAGATCAGAGCCAGTGCCATCACCTGTTTTTTAAAATTAATTTTAGAGAGAGAAAAAGAAAGAGACAGACAGAAACATCAATTTGTTGTTCCACTTATTTATGCACTCATTGGTGTTTCTTGTATGTGCCCAGATCAGAGATTAAAACCATAACCTTGGTATGTAGGAACAATGCTCTAACCAACTGAGCTACCCAGCCAGGGCTATATAAGATTCTGATGTATTCTAGTTAATTTTTAAATATTGCATATTCCTACCCTGCCAGAGTCTAAAGCAAACAGCAGTTGACATTAAAAAGAGACACTGAAAAGCCAATGGATTTCAGCATAAGACCTGCTGTGACTGCAATGGCTCAAGACTATTTTCTGACTTGATAATCCTTACATTGCTTACTAAATTTTACCTTTGATCTGCCTGCATGCATTGCTTAAGGAAAATGTGTATTCAAAGTAAATAAAAGGAGACAGGACTGGTCCTAGTGTTCCTCTTCACAAAAGAGGTTCCACCTGAAACCCCAATGCCTTCTAAATTCATTTCTCATATATCATTTTCATTTGAGTGTCAGCCCCTTCTTCTCAGATCCTGAATCTCACTGTGCAGGTCATAACAATAAGCATTTCAAACAGGGACCTGAGAAGAAGATTCACCTGCTCGAAAAATGAAGTGGAAAAAGAAAGATGGGAGGAGAATCCAAGATGGCGGCATAGGTAAACACCTACACTGCTGCCTCGCACAACAATTTCAAAACTACAACTAAAAGACAGAACGGACATCATCCAGAACCATAGGAAAGCTGGATGAGTGGAAATTCTACAACTAGAAGGAAAGAGAAACGCTCACAGAAACCCAGAGGAGCTACAAAAAGCTGAGGTACGGAGACGTGCGCTTGGAGAGAGCGGGTGCCAGAGAACCTGGCTGGCTTTCTCTGGCAGGAGTGAGACGGAGACTCAACAGCATTGAACCCCTTACCCTAAAACACTAAACCCCAGATCCAGCTGAAACTCATACGGGGGGAGTGTGGACTGTGAAAAGGAAGAAGTGCATGGAAATTTAGGGGAGTCGCAAAAGATCAGAAGTCTGGTGAGGCGCACGGCACTGCGTGCAGAGGACCGGCTTCTAATTCTGCTTCTGGCTTTCACGAGTGGGTGGGAGACAGACCCTCCCAAATGCACCACTTCTAACTTCACTAAACCCCAGTTTCGGACGAAACCCTGGGGACCCAGACTTATATGGTCCCGGAGAACAGGGGAGCTGGGAAGGCAGCAGTCTAGAGGCACTGCAAGAGCCCGCGCACAAGGGACTTCTCCAGCGATTACCCAGTCACGTGAGACTCAGGGGCCGTGAAGGGCGGGGCCGACTGAAAGGCAAGGCGGTCCCTTAAGCCCTGAGACTCCACCCCTCCCAAGCTCAACAGAGAGGTTTCTACAGTTTTGCAAGTCTGGTATCATAAGGCTGAATCCAACACAGAAGTTCTCCCGGCACAGTGAAAATGCCAAGACAAGGGAAGGGATCACAAACAAAAGAAAGGGAGGAAAACAAATGACTGGATATAGAGTTCAAAACCACGTTATAAGGTTTTTCAAGAATCTCCTAGAGGGGAGGAATCCAAGATGGCAGCATAGGTAAACACCTACACTGCTGCCTCGCACAACAATTTCAAAACTACAACTAAAAGACAGAACGGACATCATCCAGAACCACAGGAAAGCTGGCTAAGTGGAAGTTCTACAGCTAGAAGGAAAGAGAGGGGCTCACAGAAACCCAAAGGAGCTGCAAAAAGCTGAGGTACGGAGACGCACGCTTGGAGAGAGCGGGTGCCGGAGGACCAGGCTGGCTTTCTCTGGCGGGAGGGAAACGGAGACTCCCAACGGCATTGAATCCCTTATCTTACGACACTAAACCCCAGATCCAGCCGAAACTCATACGGGGTAAGTTTGGACTGTGAAAAGGGAGAGGTGCACGAAAATTTAGGGGAGTCACAAAAGATCAAAGGGCTGGTGGCAGCGTGCACGGCACTGCGCGGAGGACAGATTGCTGATTGTGCCACTGGCTTTCGTGAGTGGGTGGGAGACAGACCCTCCCAACTGCGCCACTTCTGACTCCACTAAGCCCCTGTTTCGGGCAAAACCCTGGAGACCTAGACTCGTGTGGTCCTGGTGCGCAGTGGAGCTGGAAAGGCAGCGGTCGAGAGGCACTGTGGGCGTGCTCGCACAAGGACTGCTCCAGCGATTACCCAGTCACATGAGACTCAGGGGCCGTGGAGGGCGGGGCCGACTGGAAGGCAAGGCGGTCCCTTAAGCCCTGAGACTCCACCCCTCCCAAGCTCAACAGAGGCTTCTTTGGTTTTGCAAGTCTGGTATCATAAGGCTGAATTCAACACAGAAGTTTCCCCGGCATAGCGAAAATGCTGAGACAAGGGAAGGGATCACAAACAAAAGAAATGGAGGGAAAATAATGACTGGATATAGAGTTCAAAACCACGCTTATAAGGTTTTTCAAGAATATGCTAGAAAAGTTGGATAAATTTGGTGAGACCCAAGAGGAGATGAAAAAGGACATACTAGAGACACTGACTGAAATAAAAAATATTATACAGAGTCCTAACAGCAGACTAGACAAAGGCAAGAATCAAGTCAAAAATTTGAAATATAAAGAAGCAGAAAACACTCAACTGGAAAAGCAAGAAGAGAAAATAATCCAAAAATGTGAAGATAATGTAAGGAGACTCTGGGACAGCTTCAAGCGTACCAACATCAGAATTGTGGGAGTGCCAGAAGAGAGAGAGCAAGATACTGAAAACCTATTTAAAGAAATAATGATGGAAAACTTCCCTCATCTGGTGAAAGAAATAGACTTACAAGTTCAGGAAGTACACAGAACCCCATATAAAAGGAATCCAAAGAGGACTACACCAAGACACATCATAATTAAAATACCACGAGCAAAAGACAAAGAGAGAATATTAAAAGCAGCAAGAGAAAAACAGTTCATTACCTACAAGGGAACACCCATTCGACTGTCAGCTGATTTCTCAACAGAAACAATGCAGGCCAGACAGGAGTGGCAAGAAATATTCAACGCGGTTGGAATCCAAGATGGCGGCATAGGTAAACACCTACACTGCTGCCTCGCACAACAATTTCAAAACTACACCTAAAAGACAGAACAGACATCATCCAGAACCACAGGAAAGCTGGCTGAGTGGAAGTTCTACAGCTAGAAGGAAAGAGAGGGGCTCACAGAAACCCAGAGGAGCTGCAAAAAGCTGAGGTACGGAGACACGCGCACTGAGAGAGCGGGTGCCAGAGTACCTGGCTGGCTTTCTCTGGCTGGAGGGAAACGGAGACTCCCAACGGCATTGAATCCCTTATCTTACGACACTAAACCCCAGATCCAGCCGAAACTCATACAGGGTGAGTTTGGACTGTGAAAAGGGAGAGGTGCATGGAAATTTAGGGGAGTCGCAAAAGATCAAGTCTGGTCGCGCACGGCGCTGCGAGCAGGACAGACTGCTGATTGTGCCGCTGGCTTTCGAGAGTGGCGGGAGACAGACCCTCCCAACTTCTGACTCCACTAAGCCCCGGTTTCGGACGAAACCCTGGAGACCTAGACTCGTGTGGTCCTGGTGCACAGGGGAGCTGGAAAGGCAGCGGTTAGAGGCACTGCGGGTGCACGCACAAGAACCACTCCAGCCATTACCCAGTCACGTGAGACTCAGGGGCCGTGGAGGGTGGGGCCGACTGGAAGGCAAGGCGGTCCCTTAAGCCCTGAGACTCCACCCCTCCCAAGCTCAACAGAGGCTTCTGCGGCTTTGCAGTCTGGTATCATAAGTCTGAATTCAAGAAAGAAGTTTCCCCGGCATAGTGAAACAAAAGAAATGGAGGGAAAAAAACGACTGGATATAGAGTTCAAAACCACGCTTGTAAGGTTTTTCAAGAATATGCTAGAAAAGATGGATAAATTTAGTGAGAGCCAAGAGGAGATGTAAAAGGACCAACTAGAGATGGAAAAGGTCCAACTAAAGATGATAAAAGACCAACTAGAAATTAAACATACACTGACTGAAATAAAAAATATTATACAGAGTCCTAACAGCAGACTAGACAAAGGCAAGAATCAAGTCAAAAATTTGAAATATAAAGAAGCAGAAAACACTCAACTGGAAAAGCAAGAAGAGAAAATAATCTAAAAATGTGAAGATAATGTAAGGAGACTCTGGGACAGCTTCAAGTGTACCAACATCAGAATTGTGGGGGTGCCAGAAGAAGAGAGAGAGCAAGATACTGAAAACCTATTTAAAGAAATAATGACTGAAAACTTCCCACATCTGGTAAAAGAAATAGACTTACAAGTCCAGGAAGCACACAGAACCCCATATAAAAGAGGACCACACCAAGACACATCATAATTAAAATACCAAGAGCAAAAGACAAAGAGAGAATATTAAAAGCAGCAAGAGAAAAACAGTTCATTACCTACAAGGGAGCACCCATACGACTGTCACCTGATTTCTCAACAGGAACGATGCAGGCCAGACGGGAGTGGCAAGAAATATTCAACGTGATGAATAGCAAGAACCTACAACCAAGAATAATCTATCCAGCAAAGCTAACATTCAGAATTGAAGGGCAGATAAAGAGCTTCACAGATAAGAAAAAGTTAAAGGAGTTCATCAACTCCAAACCAGTATTATATGAAATGCTGAAAGGTACTCTTTTAGAAGAGGAAGAAGAAAAAGGTAAAAGACAAAAAATTATGAACAACAAATACATATCTGTCAACAAGTGAATCTAAAAATTAGTGAATTAAAAATTTGATGAACAGAATAAACTGGTGAATAGAATAGAATCAGGAGCACAGAAAGGGAATGGACTGATAATTCTCAGGGGGAAAGGGGGGAGGGGTGTACAGGGAGAGACTGGACAAAAATCATACACCTATGGATGAGATCAATGGGAGGGAGCTAAGGGCAGAGGGAGGGGTGGGAGCTGGGTGGAGGGGTGCTATGGAGGGGAAAAAAGAGAAACAAATGTAATCTGAATAATAAAGATTTAATTTAAAAAAAAAGAAATATTCAACGTGATGAATAGCAAGAACCTACAACCAAGAATAATCTATCCAGCAAAGCTATCATTCAGAATTGAAGGGCAGATAAAGAGCTTCACAGATAAGAAAAAGCTAAAGGAGTTCATCAACTCTAAACCAGTATTATATGAAATGCTGAAAGGTACTCTTTTAGAAGAGGAAGAAGAAAACGGTAAGAAATAAAAAATTATGAACAACAAATACATATCTATCAACAAGTGAATCTGAAAATTAAGGTAATTGAAGATTTGATCAACAGAATAAACTGGTGAATATAATAGAATCAGGAGCACAGAAAGGGAGTGGACTGATTATTCTCAGGGGGAAAGGGGTGAGGGGTGTACAGGGAGAGACTGGACAAAAATCATACACCTATGGATGAGGTCAATGGGAGGGAGGTAAGGGTCGAGGGAAGGGTGGGAGCCAGGTGGAGGGGAACTATGGAGGGGAAAAAAGAGAAACAAATGTAATAATCTGAATAATAAAGATTTAAAAAAGAAAAAGAAAAAGAAAGGTGGAAACTCACTGACAAACAAAGCCCATGCCAGTTTCAGAGTCTCAACCATAAGTGGACAGGGACGTCTCTGGAAGCAACCAGGTTATAAGGGGGAAGAATTCAAGTAAAAGACAAAAACATTATTGTAGACTTTTTGCTTGCATGCTCAAGGATAAAGAAATTAAAGTATCAGAAATTGTTCTCTTACAGTTTTTCCATATTATCATAGAGTATAATCCTTGGTTCCCTGATGCTAGAACATTAGACCTTGACCTCTGGAAACAAATATGTAGTAATTTAAGGAGAAATCAGGCTCAAGGAAAATGAGTGCCCTTGTCATCTTTAACTATGTGGGCTCTTGTTCAAGCAGTATATTGCCCATTTATATTGAGGATCAAAGGCCTACAGAATATCAGGAAAATTTATCACTGCCCCCTCTTTTTTCTCCTCTTAAGATAGAGCCTGAAAAGCCCCCAATCCTCCACCTCTGGTATGAGAAGGCTCATCAACTAGATAAAATGTGGCTAACAGTCCATTTTTAAAAAGAATTCATTAATGCTTTGTCTGAAAATTACTATATGACACCTTGGGATTGGCAGATTTTTAGCTAAAATGACTTTCGATACAAACCAATGTTATTGAGAGCAGAAAATGATGAAATCTGTGAACAACAGGCTGTTTGTGGGTGTTCACTGGACCCCACATGGTAGTCCTCTGGGCTTCATTCTGACTTAAGTCCCAGGCACGTTAAAATATCTGAAAGATCCATGAAAAGAACTCTGATTTATTAAATCTTGTCTATGAAAAAAAAAAATCTTGTCTATGTCTAGAAGGCATTGGGGTTTCAGGTGGAACCTCTTTCATAAAGAGCACATTTGTCTGTTGTTGTTTATCTGTCTTTGTTGTTTGGTTTAATTTATTTATTGTTAGTCTGTTAAGTATGCCTCTGATTTATCTTCATAGAAAAGGAACAGTAAGTAGCCAGGCCACTACTGAATTTCCCCAGGATGTGTGGATGGGGAAAGAAAGAATATGAACAGAACACGTGGCCAATAGAACAGGTCCTAGAAAGATTCCCCTAGACAAAGTGAAGTAACTAAAAAAGACCCAGCCCTTGCCGAAACCGGGTCCCAATTTCGATTCTGGTCAAGGGCATGTACCTTGGTTGTAAGCACACCTCCAGTAGGGGTCGTGCAGGAGGCAGCTGATTGATGTCTCGCTCTCATCGATGTTTCTAACTCTCTATCCCTCTCCCTTCCTCTCTTTAAAAAATCAATAAAATAGATTTAAAAATAAATAAATAAAAAATAAAAAAGACCCAGCCCATTAATTACTAGGTCTCTTGCCTATTGCCTCTATTGTGATCCTATAAAACGGGCGCCTACTTTCAGGGGTATTCTTAAAAGTCTCATTTTTACCATGTTTTTTGAAATTTGAATAAATAAGCCATTTCTCACAATTTGGAAATGCATCCAGGACTTCTATACTTGTGGAGAAGAAGAGGCTAGTTTAAGAGAAGGCATGCCCCACCTGATTTTGGGTGGCCTCTTGGCCTAAGCCCCATCTCTTCAAAAGAATATTGTTTAGAAGTAAATTTAAGCTTAAAAAGAAGAAATTTCAAAATCTCTTCCATTTACAGAGAAAACTAAAAATTATTATTCAAGCATTAAATCTCACCATTAATGAGATGCCATAAGTAGTAAGAAAGTTAATTTTACTTGAGATGTATGCATTGCAGTATTAGCCAATAAGTTTCTCTCCTACCTATTTTTCTTTATTTTTTTAAAATATATTTTATTGATTTTTTATAGAGAGGAAGGGAGAGGGATAGAGAGAAACATCGATGAGAGAGAGACATCGATCAGCTGCCTCCTGCACGCCCCTGACTGGGGATGTGCCCGCAACGAGGATACATGCCCTTGACCGGAATCAAACCCGGGACCTTTCATTCCGCAGGCCAACCGAGCCAAACCGGTTTTGGCTCTCCTACCTATTTTTCTGAAAGGCAACCAAGTTGTTTGTTCTATTTGAAAAAAATTAAAAGTCCTTAAAGTAGTGATTTGTGGCAAGCCTACAGAAAAAGCAAACTTTAGCAATGTTTACCCAATTAGAAAAGGAAATCCCTAAATGGGGCTTAAAGATTGCTTCAGAAAAGGTAGAGAAAGTAATGCCCTTCCAGTTATCTAGAAACTGTAGTAGTAATTAACAGTCAAAATATTAGGCCTCAAAAGGTAAAAGTATGAAAGGATTGTCTTTAAAACCTTAAATGGCTTTTAGGAATTATTAGGGGACATTAACTAGGTAAGACCTTATCTAAAAATCTCTAAATAGCAGAAATCCAATTAATCATTTGTTGTCCACACCCAAAGACAAACGAAATTAGAAAATAAGTCTTATTTCAAACTAATTTAAATTGACAGATTAAACTGGATATTCAGGGAAACTTAGTTGTCACCTACTAAAAAACAAATTACTACAATATTTATATTATACCCTTATTATTATACCAAAAAATACTAGGCAGGACCCTATTCCTAAAGCATTACCTGTTTTTACTGATGTCTCCTGCAATGGCAAAGCTGCTTATCATACAGTAAATTCAGACCAAGTCATCCAAACTAGTCACACTTCTGTTCAAAGAATTGAATTAGAAGCTATCAAGGCTTCACTGCAAGATTTCCAAAAGCTTCTTAATATTATTTCTGATTCTGCCTCTGCTGCTGGCCTGGTAAACAGAATTAAGACTGTTCAATTAAAATGGCTCAGTGACCAAAGTCTATTTATACTGTTTAAATGGGTACAGCAAGTTGTACAGCGAAGACAATATCCCTTTTATATTACTCATATCAGTGCTCATACCATACTGCTTGGTCCTTTAACAAAAGGAAATGCATATGCCTATGAGTTGGTTGCTTTGTTACAATAGGCCAGGAAATCTCATCAGCTTTGACAACAGCCTGCCAAATGTTGTCCAAACAATTCTCAATCATTTGACAGCAGGCAAAACATATTATCAAGGAATGTCTCACTTATATGTTACATCTGCCTCAAAGGCCTAATACAGGAATTAACCCTCAAGGATTGATAAGGGACTATATCTAGCAAGTAAATATAGCACATTATACTCCTTTTGAACACCTTGGGGTAGATGTCTTTGTAGATACCTTTTCAAAAGTCCTATGGGCCACTGCATCTACAGAAGAAATAATGAAACAGGTCATTAATCATTGCCTAGCTGCTTTTGCCACCATGGGATTTCAAAAAATTATTAAAACTAATAATGGACCTGCATACACAAACTTTCATTCCCAGCAATTTTATACAAAATGAAAAATTCAGCACATTATGGGAATACCATACAATTCCCAAGGACAGGCAATTATAGAATACCAACATCAGCAGCTAAAATCCCCAACTTAAAAATCAAAAAGGGGAATAGTGGTGCTGGAGAAATCTCCTGTAGGTAGACTACACAAAGCCTTAATTACCTTAAATTTTTTCAATTGTACCGAGACCGGTTTGGCTCAGTGGATAGAACGTTGACCTGCGGACTGAAAGGTCCCGGGTTTGATTCCGATTGGGGGCATGTACCTTGCTTTCGGGCACAACTCCAGTGTGGGGTGTGCAGGAGGCGGCTGATCGATGTCTCTCTCTCATCGATGTTTCTGACTTTCTATCCCTCTCCCTTCCTCTCTGTGAAAAATCAATAAAATATATTTTAAAAATTTTTCTTCAATGGTAATGCTAATGGCAAGACACCAATAAAGCTACACTAATGTCATAATAAGCCAAAAGAAAAAAGGCTTGATCAAATGAAAAAATCCTGAGTCTGATTTATGGAAGGGTCCCAACCCTTTATTAATCTTTGGTTGATAATATGCTTATGTATTTCCAGAACACTCATCTAAGTGTGTGTGGGTTCCTGCAGGGAATATCAAATTCCAACATGAAGTTGCCGGAGGAACTGACCAATCTTGCATCTGGACTATCAGACCAATCTTGCATCTGGACTACCAACCTGTACCTGCGGCCACAAACAATCAATCGATTACTCCGGGCCTCAAATAACAGAAGCCCCAGGCAAACTTACAGACTAATTCCTTAGATGCCGGGCAGCAATTTTAAAAGGACATGAAAGAACTCAATCCTTTTCATTGGATTTCCCTACATTTGCCTCTGAGCATAACCACTATTGCTTGTCTCATTCTTGTCCTTATATGTTTATTTCTAGTCTGGAGATGCGGACTGAAGAGTCTTAAAAAGACTCAAGCCCTACAAACAGCATACACTTTTCAATATTTATTAAAAAAACAAAAATGGAGAGATGCCAGAGGCTAAAGCAAATAGCAATTAGCATCAAAAAGAGACACTGGAAGGCCAATAAACTTTGATATTCAGCAAGGCTGAATATCATTATAAGACCTGCTGAGATTGCAATGGCTGGAGGCTATTTCCTGACCTGATAGTCCCTACATTGTTTACCAAACTTTACCTTTGATCTGCCTGTATGCATTGCTAAAGAAAAAATGTGTATTCAAAGTAAATAAAAAGAGACAGGGCTGGTCTTGGTGTTCCTCTTCACGAAAGAGGTTCCACCTGGACCCCCAATGCCTTCTGAATTCTAATTTCTTTTATAGCATTTTCATTTGTGCGTCAGCCCCTCCTTCAGATCCTGAACCTCACTGTGCAGGTCATGGCACTACCCATTTGGTCTACATGTATCTCTACTGTCTTTAGCATACTAATCATTGTTATATAAAACAACTTTCTGGCTTACTCCAATATCAGGACAGCATCTGTCTTCTTCTATTGACTCTTTGGGCTATTTGCTTATCAGTTGTGTTTCTTGTTTCATCTTACATTAGGTAATTTTTTTCATTTCAGAGAAGTATTTATTTCTTTGTTTTAATTTTTTTAATTTAATAAATCTTTATTGTTTAGATTATTACAATTGTTCCCCTTTTTTCCTCCCATAGATCTCCTCCACCTGGTTCCCACCCCACCTTCTGTCCTTACCTCTCCCTCATTGTTCTCATCCATAGGTGTACAATTTTTGTCCATTCTCTTTCCACACGCCCTTTATTCCTTTCTAGGTCCCTGAGTCTATTATATTCACCAGTTTATTCTGTTCATTAGATTTTTAATTCACTTGATTTTTAGGTTCACTTGTTGATAGATATGTATTTGTTGTTTATAATTTTTATCTTTACCTTTTTCTTCTTCTTCCTCTTTTTAAAGAGTACCTTTCAACACTTCATATAGTACTGGTTTGGTACTGATGAACTCCTTTAGTTTTTTCTTATCTGTGAAGCTCTTTATCTGTCCTTCAGTTCTGAATGATAGCTTTGCTGGTTAGAGTAATCTTGGTTGTAGGTTCTTGCTATTCATCATGTTGATTATTTTTTGCCACTCCCAACTGGCCTGTATAGTTTCTGTTGAGAAATCAGCTGACAATCATTTGGGTGCTTTCTTGTAGGTAATTAACTGTTTTTCTCTTGCTGCTTTTAATATCCTCTCTTTGTCTTTTGTTCTTGGCATTTTAATTATGATGTGCCTTAGTGTGGTCCTCTTTGGAGTCCTTTTGTTTGGGGTTCTTTGTGCTTCCTGGACTTGTAAGTCCATTTCTTTCACCAGGTAGGGAAAGTTTTCAGTCATTATTTCTTCAAATAGGTTTTCAGTATCTTGCTCTCTCTTTTCTTCTGGCATCCCCATAATTCTGATGTTGGTATGCTTGAAGTTGTCCCAGAGGCTCTTTACACTATCTTCACATTTTTGGACTCTTTTTTCTTTTTGTTTTTCTGGTTGGGTGTTTTTTGCTTTTTCATATTTCAGATCTTTGGTTTGATTCTTGGGGTCCTCTAGTCTGCTGTTGGATTTCTCTATATTATTCTTTATTTCAGACAATGCACGCTTAATTTCTGACTGGTCTTTTTCCATTTTTTTGGCATTCTCATTAAGATCCTTGAAGGTCTCACTAAGTTTCTCAGAGGTCTCACTAAGTTTCTCAGCAGTTTGTAGAAGATTTTGAGTAACCTTATAAATGTGGTTTTGAACTTTATGTTTGCTTTCCTCCATTTCTTTCATTCCTGACATGTTTCTTTGTCTCCACATTTTGGCTACTTTCCTGTGTTGATGAAGTGGCTTTGTGTTCTAGTTGTCCTTTAGGACCCAGTAGCTCCGCCTCCCCAATCACCTGAGGTGGACACTCTTGGTACACCTTTTTGTGGGCTGGGTTGTAGTTAAGCTTTGATTGCTATTGGTACACTGGGAGGAATTGACCTCCAGGCCAATTGTCTATGAGGATTAGCTGTGTCTATAATGGAAGAACTGCTGTGCTGGAGACACTTCTATGGGTCAGGACTTGCTTCAGTGAGGCTTTGGTGCTTACCAAGTCTGCCTCTTGAGTGTGTCACTTATGTATGTGAGGACCTGAAATCTAGTGTCGTCTCACACTGACCTCTAGGTACACTGGTTCCTGGATCTCCAAGGAGGTGCAAGTCAGCTAGTGTCTGAGGCCACCCAGCAGGAGCTACAAGGAGATTTGCAGATTTCTCCTCTTTACTTGGAGTTTGGAAGTTTTAGAGTTGTCTGACCAGTTGCAATTTGTTAGATTAAGCTGCCAGAGGACAGGCCATTCATGTGCAAAAGCCGTTAAGCACAGCTGGATGGGTTTGTAAATTGGTCGGGGCGGGGTCTCAGGGAATTGTTAGGCTCGGGCATGGCAAACAGCAATGGCTGCCAGTCAGCCCTCTCTGCCACGTTCTGTTCAGTGTCCCACATCCCATACCCCAGCACAGTAAACAATGATTCCTGTGCGCACCTCTGTGAGAAGGCCATCCTCTCTTTCCAACCTGATGGCAGACACTCCAGTTTCTCCCTGTATGAGTCTGGGTCCCCAGAATCTTGCCAGAAACCGGAGTTCAGAGAGTTGGGAACTTGTACCTCCCTCCCAATTGAAAAAAAACAGCGCATGCCAGCATGATTCTCACGCATCTCCATACCTCTGCCTTTCTGAGCTTCTGCACATCCTACCAGGTCTCAATGTACTTTTTTCTTTCCTTCTAGTTGTAGAACTTCCACTCTACCAGCTTTCCTGTGGTTCTGGGGAATAGTTGTTTTGTCTTTTAGTTGTAGTTTTGGTATGGTTGTGAGAGGCAGCACGTATAGATGTATACCTTATGCCACCATCTTGGTTCAGTCAGATTCTTTACCATTTTTTATATCCATAAAAAAATGTTGTTTAAAAATATTAAATGCAATCAAAAGTCTTATCAGAATAAGTTTCATACTCTTGTAATTTTGTAACCCTTTCTGTATTTGTGCCACTCTGCAGCTGGATTTTTGCTGAAAGCGTTTGTTAGGGTTTATTGATATAAATTATTAGAATGGCACTTAACAGCACAAAATGATACTTGTAGTTGTCCCTCCTTGAAACTCTTTGGTAGTACCAAGTACAATGGGAGAAATAAAATGTGCTTATTTGCTGTGCCCATTTTCTAGTATAACATTTAAGTCTACATTGATGTACTCGAAACAAACCAGGAAAAATTATGTGTGCCTCATTAAAACTACAGTTACCACCTTCATCTGACAATTTATGGCAGCAGCTTGATAATAATGAAGTATAACAGCAGAAACTGAAATTTGCTTGTTTGTTCTTGTTACTAAGTTGTTTCCTGTACTTCTTATCATTTAAAAAAAATTAAAGCTACCTTTATAAAAAGACTAAGATTAAAAACTATACTGTGAAGAAGTACATGTTTAATTATTGGCCTTTCTTGGTTCTTATAAATAGAACACTTTTATTCAGGAGGCAAATACTATTTTTACACTTATTACCATAAGCTTGTGAATCACCAAAAGAAAACAAAAAACCTAATTTCCGCAGGTGATTATTTTCATTATTAATATTACGGAATTGATTTGAATTTAGAACTACTAATGTGCTCCGAATAGTTATTTGGTATTTATTAAATGTCAGCTGTGTGTCCAGCTTTGGAAATGTTAAAACATGATTTTTTCTGAATATGTGCATGCATTGAGTCACTCACTAACGACTTCAACCACTTCATCACAGAAATTTCACAGCTTCCCAGAAAGGGGGTATTTGGAATACTTAATTAATATATTTCCATTTTCCATCAAGTGGAGAAAAACAATTAAATTCATTAAAGCTGGGGCTGCTGAAGGGAGGTTGGATCCGGCGCACATGAATTAAACAGCCTGCGCCAGTCACGTCCAGGCTTATGTCACTAGGAAGCTGACTCCAGCCCACCTTTCTCTGTAGTTCACTCCGCCGGGGTCAGCCACGCTGACGGACCTGCTGTCCGGATCCTGATTTGCTACCCGGGCCTGAATGGTTTCATGCAAGGACCCACCCACCGGAAACCGATCCCCCCACCTGCCCCGGTTACTGCAGTGGGAAACGGGGTCAGGGCCCCTCACAAATCACTATTCCCTTATCACTTTCCTTCGTTGTTTTTGTACGGAGTGCGAGCAGGTCATCCCAACAGTTCTGAGGAATTTCTGGAATACTTGGCGCACTCCCGACGTGTCACGTTTGCGTGCCATGAAGTCGAGTGTGAGTTGCTTTCATGAAACAATATAAGCCTCCATCCTTCACTTAGATTCAGAGGAGCCTTGCTATTTTTAAAGACTGGCTTCAGGGCTGACGTCAAGATGCCCGACCTGCGCACGTCTCCCAGGGAGCCAGGGCCCTGCCATCCTCAGCCTCCTCCTCATTCCCCCTCCCTCTCAGTGACTCATGCTGCCTCCTGAGCATCATTCAACGCCCACACCTCACCGACGTGGGGCCTTGCTCCGCCGTCCAGCTCCGAGCTTCGAGCTTCCTGCCTGTCTCCTGTCGGAGAGGTGAGGACGGGCTGAAGCTATTTCAGAGCCCGAGTAGAAAAAGGAAGATAAGACAGCCCAGCAACACGCCGGATAAATTACCCACCGAAAAGAAAGCTCTGTGAAATTACAGAGGTGTCAGCGGCTGTGGTTTGGGGGTTAGGATGACTGTGAGAGGCGTGTAGAAATGTGGGTGCACATTTTGGAGGAAAGCAAAGGGAAAGAGGAAGGCACAAAGAAAGGAAAGCAGAGCCCCCTAGTTTGCAAATTGCTTCTGGGACGCTCCTCTCTCTGCCCAGCCCCTTGCTGGAGGGGGGAAGTTGCAGGAGCCCCATTTCCAGTTGGGTTTTTCTTTGTTGCCTTGTTTATAAAACTGAGCTTATGCACATGATGGTGGGGTCAGCTCAGTAGTTATGCATATTACATGTAATCATTCTAAAGTAATTTGCTTCCATTTAGAGGCTCTTAGTGTAAAAGGGAGGGGCGGGGGAGTCTGCTCACATCGTTTGCCTGGGAAAATCTGCCAATTTCTGAACTCCATCTACAAATGGGCTCAGTTTCTCTGCTGGTTTCCCACATCCTGGCATTTATCTTCCCGTTAGAAACCCAGGGATATCTTTCTGCAAAATAATATCGTTTTTTATTACCATCCACCCTCTTAGTATCCACCAAAACAATTTTTTCCCTTTAAAATCACCTATTTTTAATTGCTATATGAATTGATCTGGGTGGAGTTTAAGCACATGTGTGCAGGAGTAGAAATTGACTGTACACATAAATGCCTTTTATGGTTCGTAAGTTACACTTCAACAATAAAACAACAAAACGAAGGAAGCCCTGGCTGATGTGGCTCAGTTGATTGAGCATTTTCCCATGCACCAAGAGGTTACTGGTTCAATTCCCTGTCAGGGCACATGCTCTGCTTGCAGGCTCAATCCCCAATAAGGGGAGTGCAAGAGGCAGCCAGTTGATATTTCTCTCTCATAGATCTCTCTCTCTCTCTCATCAATAAAAACGTGTTTTTTTAAATATTAAAGAAAATCACTTAATCACCTATTTTCCTTCTCTGCACAGTAGCCATTTTCTTTCTCCTTATTGTCATTTTATTGCTAACATAATATTTTCCAAATATTAAAGGATTTTTTAATTCCCTCAGACCCCCCCTCCCATAATAAAAAGTTGGTTTGCCAATATCTGCTTTCACTGTGGAAGTATACGTAGTTGTCATTGTGACATGTCTGCAGTTTTGTTTTTCAGTTTTGTTCCCCATGTAATATGTTAATCCAGGTATACCAAGAAAGCTATTGATTTTCAATATTTCTTCTTTATCTGGCAATTTTAGATATTCCTCCTCTATCTGGCAACTTTTTAGTGCATTTACACATTCTATCACCTGAAATTCAACATTTTATCTCAATAGGTCTAAAATGTATTCTTATATTTTAGTTTTAGTTCTTAATTTATTGAGCAGACATCCCAAAACACTAGTAAATTAAGGCAACACTTTAATTATATTCTTCTTTTAAAGAACTGTCTCTATGTTTTTTTACTGACTACAACATCGTCTTGATTTTAAAAATGTTTCATAATATATTAATAAAGTATTTTTTCTTCTACAAAAGTTTGTAAACTTTTGATTAAATTTGATTTTCCCTCTGTGATCATTTTTATAGCTGATATTGCCCTTTATTTTAAGCCACTTTATAAACATTTTAAAGAAATTGAAAGGGAAAAGACCCCTGGTGCTCCCTATGTCTCATTTCAAAGAAGGATAGCATTATCTAATCGAATTTAGACATCTCCAAGTTTCCAAACTCCACCACACACCCACACACATACACATCTTTCTGTTTCTATTCAGGTTATACTTTCTTGAATTCTATAACTGTTCATTTGACTCTGTTAAATGCTGATTCCTAGTTTTTAATGTTTCTTATCTCAAGATTTATTATTCTGGTACAATTTGCCATTCAAATTCCTTTTTCTACCAAAAATACTATATACAAATCTCATTTACTTTCCCCTCAGCTCTTCTATACAACTCGTTTTTTATTTGTTTGTTTTTTAATTTCAATAAACTGTAGCATTTTATTAATTCTATTTCATGGGAAATCTTTGAGAAATATAATATTCCAATAGCCAATTCCTTCCTTTTAATGAATGTTTTATGAGGTATCCTTTCTCTAAAGATTACTAATATTCTTGTTCCAATTATACTATTTAATGTCCACATGAAACACTGAACTATCATCTCCATTTTTTAGTACTTTCTCCCCTATTCTGATGAAAAATTTGTCCTGAGTAAATGATAAGCACAATTTAAATTAAACTCTTCTTCACATGGCACTAATTTCTTTAAAATGTCACACTTACTTTTAACAATTATAATAAATAGCAATATTAAATTAAGACTTTTTGGGGAAATCCAAGATGGTGGCATAGGTAAACACCTATACTGCTGCCTCGCACAACAATTTCAAAACTACAATTAAAAGACAGAACGAACATCATCCAGAACCACAGGAAAGCTGGCTGAGTGGAAGTTCTACAACTAGAGGGAAAGAGAGGGGCTCACAGAGACCCAGAGGAGCTGCAAAAAGCTGAGGTACGGAGACGAGCGCGAGGAGAGAGCAGGTGCCGGGAGTACCTGGTTGGCTTTCTCTGGCGGGAGGGAGACGGAGACTCTCAAAGGCACTGAACCCCTTGTCCTGCGACACTAAACCCCAGATCCAGCTGAAACTCATACGGGGGGAGTTTGGACTGTGAAAAGGGAGAGGTGCAGGGAAATTTAGGGGAGTTGCAAAGGATCGGAGGTCTAGTCGCGCACGGCACCACGCGGAGGACAGATTGCTGATTGTGCCGCTGGCTTTCGCGAGTGGGCAGGAGACGGGCCCTCTGAAGTGTGCCACTTCTGACTCCACTAAGCCCCTGTTTTGGGCGAAACCCTGGAGAACTAGACTCGTGTGGTCCTGGTTCGCAGGGGAGCCGGAAAGGCAGCGGTTAGAGGAGCTGCGGGTGCGGGAGCGCACAAGGACCGCTCCAGCCATTACCCAGTCACGTGAGACTCAGGGGCCGTGGAGGGCGGGGCCGACTGGAAGGCAAGGCGGTCCCTTAAGCCCTGAGACTCCACCCTCCCAAGCTCAGCAGAGGCTTCTGCGGCTGAATCCAGCACAGAAGTTTCCCCGGCACAGTGACAATGCCGAGACAAGGGAAGGGATTACAGGCAAAAGAAATGGAGGAAAAAAACGACTGGATATAGAGTTCAAAACCACGCTTATAAGGTTTTGCAAGAATATGCTAGAAAAGATGGATAAATTTAGTGAGACCCAAGAGGAGATGATAAATACACTGACTGAAATAAAAACTATTATACAGAGTACTAACAGCAGACTAGAGAAAGGCAAGGATCAAGTCAAAAATTTGAAATATAAAGAAGCAGAAAACATTCAACTGGAAAAGCAAGAAGAGAAAAGAATCCAAAAATGTGAAGATAATGTAAGGAGCCTCTGGGACAGCTTCAAGCGTACCAACATCAGAATTGTGGGGGTGCCAGAAGAAGAGAGAGAGCAAGATACTGAAAACCTGTTTAAAGAAATAATGACTGAAAACTTCCCACATCTGGTAAAAGAAATAGACTTACAAGTCCAGGAAGCACACAGAACCCCTTATAAAAGGAATTCAAAGAGGACTACACCAAGACACATCATAATTAAAATACCAAGAGCAAAAGAGAAAGAGAGAATATTAAAAGCAGCAAGAGAAAAACAGTTTATTACCTACAAGGGAGCACCCATACGACTGTCAGCTGATTTCTCAACAGAAACGATGCAGGCCAGACGGGAGTGGCAAGAAATATTCAACATGATGAACAACAAGAACCTACAACCAAGAATAATCTATCCAGCAAAGCTATCATTCAAAATTGAAGGGCAGATAAAGACCTTCACAGAGAAGAAAAAGCTAAAGGAGTTCATCAACTCCAAACCAGTATTATATGAAATGCTGAAAGGTACTCTTTTAGAAGAGGAAGAAGAAAAAGGTAAAAGACAAAAAATTATGAACAACAAATACACATCTATCAACAAGTGAATCTAAAAATTAAGTGAATTAAAAATCTGATCAACAGAATAAACTGGTGAATATAATAGAATCAGGAGCACAGAAAGGGAGTAGACTGATAATTCTCAGGAGGACAAAAATCATAAAGCATCAAACAGACTGTGAAATTATAGCAGAAAGATTAAAGTTAGGTGAGGTAAATAAGTGATCAATCAAAGGACTTGTATGCATGCTTATAAACATAACCAATGATCACAGACACTGGGGGGTCGGGGTACGCCTGGGAGGGAGGGGGGACAATGGGGAGATATGTATAAAAAATTAATAAAAATTAAAAAAAAGACTTTTTAAAATGTTTTTGTAACGTGGTTTTGAGGCGTTACTTATCTAATACTAGCGTATGTGTGTGGGAGTAAGAAGTGAAAAATGGTTGTTTTTTGAGCAAAAAAGAGGGGCACAAAGGACATAATAAAAATAATTTTAGCCAAAACCAGTTTGGCTCAGTGGATAGAGTGTCAGCCTGCGGACTGAAAGGTCTCAGGTTCGATTCCGGTTAGGGGCATGTACCTTGGTTACGGGCACATCCCCAATAGGGGATGTGCAGGAGACAGCTGATCAATGTTTCTAGCTCTCTGTCCCTCTCCCTTCCTCTCTGTGAAAAATCAATAAAAATATATTTTAAAAAATAATAATAATTTTAGAACCATAGATCAATAAACAAGTGTTGTTCTTTGTTAATGTTAGAATTTCCAGCATAGGTGCAACCCCTGTTGACTGAAACCCAAATAAGTATTTTAACATATCATTTAATGCACAAGTAAGTCATTTAATTCATAAAAATGAATCAATCACGTTAGTTAGGAAGAGTCTTTATTAATTTCATCCCTCAGAAACGTTGCTGGGTTTTCATTGGCTATGGAATAACACAATTCAGTGACATGGAACTCAAAACCACTCAACTTCTGAAAGAAATCTATGTATTTATTAACTAACATATTCATTAAGCATCTAATAGGAACTTGGGCAGATATAAAGACGACCAACACAGAATCCCTATAACTTAAATTCTCATGAGGAGAATAGACAACTATACAAGAGCTTCTGAACCTCACTTCCTCCTGTGCTCTCTACATGCCTCATATCGACCATGACCAAGCACACTACATATAGTCTCCAAATTGGCCACACTGAACTTTCACACAACCCTAATTCCATCTGAGCTTCCCTTTCTCCCCAGAATTCCCTCCTTCCTCTTCTCACCCCTTGAAAGACTACTTTTGTTCCTTTATAAACCAATAGTTAATCATCTTTTGGACCTTTAAGTTTTTCCCAATTTTACATGATTACAAATAACCCTGTGGTCTAGATCTTTGTCCATATTTCTGAATACTTTATTATAGTAGATTCCTCCACTGGGCATCACAAGAACAAAAAAGAATGTTGAAGGCTCTGAATAGATATTGCTAAATTGCTTTCCAATCAGGCTATATCAATGTATACTTCAACAAAGTGTATGAAAGTGCCTATTTCATCAACTTTGAAGAGGAGTGATGTTGTAATCATTGCTAATTTAATAGACCAAAATGCTACACTATTTTTATTTGCATTTGTTGGATCACCAGTCACAGCTGAGTATTTTTCACATCTATTAACCAGTTGTACTTTCCCTGGTATTTTTTTTTTATATATTTGTATTGGTTTCAGAGAGGAAAGGAGAGGAAGAGAGAGAGAGATGTAAACATCAATGATAAGAATCATTGATTGGCTGCCTCCTGCATGCCCCCTACTAGGGATCGAGTCCACAACCAGGCATGTGCCCTTGACCCTGTCAAACCTAGGACCTTTCAGTCCACAGGCCAAGGCTCTACTCACTGAGCCAAACCAGCTAGGAATGTTCCTGGTATTTTTACTTTCTAAAGGATTTGGTAGAGTTTTATTAGTTTACATGTCTTTTTATAAATTAAGAAAATTAACTCAATCTATAAAATTTGTGGCAAAGATCTTCATATATTTTTTCTAATTTTGTTTTTGATGTTTTCTATAATTGTGAATCAGTACAATTTATGAAGTTGAATTGGTATAAATAATTTAGGTTTTTAATATTTATCTCTTTAGTTAATCTAGAATGGATTTAGGTGTATAGCCTGAGATAATACAACTTTCTGTTTTTCCCAAGTATTTAATGGAATGTCCCAGCACAATTTACTTACTAATCTATCCTTTCCCCTTGGATTTGAAATGCTGGTTTAAATCAAAGGTTAAAATATCATACACACTAATGTTATTTTAAGGCTATCCATTCTTTCTACCCATCTTCACCCAGCATCACACTATTTTAGCTACTATTGCTGCATAATATGTTGTATACCTGGTAAACCAAATTTTTTCTTTGCCTTTTCAAATCTTTCCTGGCTATTCTCATCTCTTTATTCTTCCAAATAAATATTAGAATCACTCTGTCAGGTTCCAAAAGCATGTTGTTGGGATTTGGGTTAAAATTTCATTAAACTAACTTGGGGAGAATGGACAGCTTCAAACATTCAATGGTCCTACCCAGGAGTGCGGTGCATCTTCCTCAGCCAGACTTCCTGTCACGTTCTTCTGAAAGATGTTATAATGCTCTTCAGAGAGGTCGTATTCATCTCTTATTAAGATTTACTCCTAGGTATTTTATATTTGGGGTTATTTTAAATGAAAATTTCCTATTATCATTTATATGTGATCATTTCTTGGTATGATAGAAAGCTATTTACTTTTGTATTTTCAATTAATTTTAAATAACACTTAAAAGATTTCATATTATCTTTTTAAATAAATCACTATTGCCCCAAACATCTTTTTACTAGATGTACAACTAGTGTTCCATGCTGGTCAATCCTATTAACTGTGCCCACATCTGAAGGCATTTGTGCTAGGACACCAGGCGGCTGATGTAAATAACTAGTAAAGCTCTTTGAGGATTTGTGGGGTTTTTTGCAGCTATACGAAGAAATGAGAAATCACTGAAGTTACTTCTTACCTCAGGCTTTCTCTGAGTTGTCACTCTCTGTGCACAGATGAGGCAGGGGAGAGAAAGCCTGGGCTTGTAGACACTCAAACATCATCAACCTGTGTGTGCTCAGGGCACCTCTGTGTCCCCATATACCAGGTGTCTTGGGACTTGGGTCAGTGTGAATCTAAGATCCCACTGTGATCTCTCAGCCTGCAAGTGCTCAATATTTTCATTGTACTTTAACATAACATATAGTCCCTAGAAGAGCATGATTTCAATTGGAGCCAACGCTTTACATTGTGTTCCTGGCCCTTAAGAAAATGTCTTACTTTTCTCTCTTCTCTGATGGTTCCATCACATGCATTTCTCAAAGGTTTTGTTGAAAAATGGAAGTGGAGGGAGCAGGGTAGTTTAGGGTACATTCTGACTTTAAACTAACTTGCAGCAGACAAAGAAAACAATATACCAGGCTGGCTGGCTCTTTCCTAATCAATCATTCTGGCACTTTTTCTAATAAGGCAATGCACTATTTTACTAAGAACATATGACTCAGCACTTTTTTCGGGGCCTCGGAACCAAGCAAGCGCTATTCTCTATAACAAAAGCAGTTTTGGCTGCAGGCACTCTGGGACACTACCTGGCCCTGGCCTTCAAGACCCATCTTCCTAGACTGACTCACAGGGCACCGCTCAGACTCGGGCACCTGCTGGTTCTCCCAGGCCCCTTGTGTCCTTTCCAGCTTTGGGACCTTCATATTGTGCCTGGCATTGCCCAGCTTCTTAAACATGTCCACACTGTCAATACATAAGGCATGGTGTCACCTAGTCTAAGAGCGTGGCTTGTTTTCCATTCATCCCTTTTTTCTCTCAACAAATGCTTATTGAGCAGTTACCATGTGTGGGACACTGTGCTAGGTCAGGGGAGAGCATTGGAGATGCAGCTGTAAACTAGACCAACCATTATCTGGAGTGTTCCCTCTGTTTCAGTGCTCTCACCCAAAAGACTCCTCCAAGGCCGAGACCCCTGCAAGCCCAAGGGCTGGATTTGAGCTGCTTCATAGTCTAGAATGGCATGAGTTTACTTAATACTTCATGAAAAAATCTCTTGGCCAGATCCTGACATTTTGTTGGAGCATACAGATGTGAGCAGACCCATTTCTCATTCGAGGACCAAACATGAAGATAGAAAATACATATCCTTTGTTTTGTGATATTTTGCCTTGTTTTGCTTTGCTCTGTCTGGGAGAAGACACAAGAGCACACAATGGGAATGGAAGTCTGTCGACATCTCTGAATTGCCCCTTCCTAGAAGTTTTCCCGCGTATCCTCAGTTATCTAAGGTTGTGTCTACACATGGCCCAGGAGCTGGCCAGCCGCTGTTATTGTTCTTTCTCCCATGAACTGATGGAATCAACCAGTTAGGGTATGACAGCAACGTGAAAAGCAACGGACTCCCAAGTGAGTAGGAGAGGGATTCCTGCCACGCCCACAGGTGTCTGTTGTCCAATATTGCTGACTCCTAGGATCTTGTAAAAGAACCACTGACCATTCCTCTTAGAACCATATTCCAAAGCCTTTTACCTGCATGAAGTCAAGCACCACAGCAGCATGCCATCCTTCTGTACTGGGGGCTGAGTCTTGATGATGAAATCATGTTTTGTTTTTTTTAAAGGGCCATGTCAGTGCTTATATCCACCCTTCCATCCTTTTGTCCTTGTTTTCAACACAATTTATTAAACATACATTACAATGTTACTCTTCTGCAGAATGGACCTCTTAGGAAGAACCATCTAATAAAGCAAAAGGCTGCCTCTACCAAAGTCCTACGCGTAGAACCCAGTAAGCATCCCTACCCTTTCACTGGCATCCCGAATGCTACAACACATTCACCTTCCCACAGAAAGATTAGAGTCGCAGTCTGTGCTTTCACCCAGGCTCTGCTGTCCTGGTCTTGCTACCTAGGACATGGGGCACGAGGCAAGTACATCACCCGAGTTTGATATCATAGTGTGGCTATTCCACCTCTAGTCCTGCACCATATCCAGGGATGATAGAAAGAGGCCGGGAGGCACTGCCTACCATTTGCTCCTAGTTTTCAGCTGTAAACAGGAGTAATAGTCCCTACTTCCTTTCTTTACAAGATGCCACCCTGGCAAATGAGAGAATATATGTGTTATGAGCTGCTTTGGAAAGAAACAAGATATTCATCCATCCCAGAACATTCCCACATACTCATCATGGAATGTTTTAAATGGGTTGGATCACAGGGGTTTGAAAGAGATGGCGGTTGGCTCCTTTGAAACTGCAGTCAGCCAATTGCTCTCAGGAAAGGGGCAGTGGCTGTGATTGTTCTCTCCCTCAGTGTTCAGGCTGTTGCCACTAAAACATTATATCTGAAAGGTCGAGATAAAGCCATGCCAATTGAGCACACAGAAAGGAACTGTCTGAATCCGCCCCTGCCACTATGCATTTATCATTCCAATTCCAATGTTCTCTGTGGATGGGGCACTAGAAAGGGAGCCCCACCAGGCCTAGTCTGTTTCTGGATTGGCTATTGGCCTCCAGCAAGGGGAGAGAACTAATTTGTCTCCAGCAAAACTGAGGAGACTGCCATGTCCTCCAGACAGCAAAGAGCCAGGTAGCATTCCCTTCTACTATTCTAACGATGCCTCTCCGAAAGAGGGTGAGTCTTCATGTAGACTGTCACCCCCTCTCTCAATGAGAGGCAATCCACGTTCTAGGGGTTTACCATTGTCACCAAACAGCAGGTCACTGTATGGATGGCTGCAGATAACAACTGTCCTTTTCAAGAGAAAAGAGAAAACAAAAACAGAGCTCATATCTACATTTATACGAGTGCTCCAATGGGCCTTCTTTGATCTTTAAATACTTGGCAGCTGGCCGGTGGACTTCTTCACCTTCCCACCTCCCAGTGTAGTCATAGGGACCAAAATTCATTAAATGAACATGAACTAAGGGATTTCAAAACTGTTCTGTTCAGGGCACATGGGCAAGGATGACATTTTGATTGGCCAGGTTTTATACCCGAGAGTGTGTGTGCGGGAGTGGTCCATGGGGAAAGCTTTCAGCATAGAAAGAGAGTGGAGCTCATTTCGCTGAGGACTGCCTCCAATGGGCAGTATGCTAATAGCACACGTTGATTTAGCTTTAAGAAATGATATCCTTAATTTCTGGAGTAGTCAAAGTCCTACAAGAGAAGAGATTCACTTCTTAGGACAGGAATTCAGGGGTAAACTGGGTTAGATACTTGGGTAAACAGAAAACAAGGGGTTAGGAGAAGTATAGCTAGGAAATTCTGGAAAATTATTTGAAATCTTCCATCACTAATGTGAACAAAATTGAATTTGACCCAAGATGTTTGTTAAATTAGAAACTATGGATTTAAAATGGGGATGGGGTAAGTGGATGTTACACAAAAATGTTCCCAGGACCAAATGAAATTACAAATAGAATACAGAAAAACTCACTGGAGAGGAGACTGCATAGAGACTAGTAGGAAGTGCAGAGGCAAGAAGGGGCTGTCCAGGCTCCAACAGACTAAACTTCCAGAGAGATATCTCAGTGGTGGTGGTTGCCACTGAAAACTGTGGGGTCTAATCCCCAAGCTGGGCCCCCAGCACAGAGCACCACAACTGAGAGGGTACCCATATGACATCTGGCTGTGAAAAGCAGAAGGGTTGCTGTCTACCAGGGAGAGACAGCTGGAAATTCAGTCACTCTCTTAAAGGGCCAATGCACAAAATTCCCTGTGGAGCCACCCATCTTGTGCTCTGGCAATGGTAGGGCAGAGTATACTAGAGCTGTGTGAGCAGAAGCCATGATCAGGGGCTTTAGGGTTAGAGCTCAGAAGGCAGACACCCTAGTTTTTTGTGCTGAGTCAATCCCTCATACTGTGGAGCTCATCTTTCTCACACAGAAATTCACTTTTCAGATGACCTTGCCTGGGAGGAAAACAGTTGATCCACCCTATTGGAAAATGCCTTGCCCTATGGTATGGAGTTGCTCAGGCCCATTAAGAAACTGAGAATAACAATTGGCCTCCAGGAAGAAGCAGTTGCCCCACACTGTTGAAAAGAACCCTTATCACATCTATTGATGATTGTCTGAGGAGAGTTCAAGACAAAATCCTAAAAAAAAAATTAAAAAAGACAAAATCCTATCTGTCTGTAGGCAGAGGTGGTCTCTGGAGGCTTTACATCTTTGCCTAACCCAATTAGCCAGAAACAGCATTTGACACTTTCCTGCACCAGAGATTGAAAGGCATGGTAGATCTACCTAATGCATAGTCACAAACCAAAACAGGCAACCAAAATGGGGAGATAAAGAAATAACCTCCAAGTGAAATAACAATAAAATTCTCCAGAAAAAGAGAAAAACAAATAAGAGATAATAAATTTATCTGATAAATAGCTTAGAATGACAGTAACGATGCTCAACAACATGAGAAAAGATATAGTGACTATCAAAACAGAAATATAGAATGACATAGCACAAATAAAGAACACATTGGAAGGAATACACAGCACATTAGGGGAAGCTGAGGATCAAATCAGTGAATTAGAAGACAATTTTGAAAAAAAATCACTCAATCAGAGAATTAAAAAGAAAAAAAACAATTAAAAAACAGGAGGACAGCATAAGGGAGCTGTGGGACAACATGAAATGTAACAATATTCGAATAGCAAGTGTGCCAAAAAAGACAGAAATGGAGAAAGGAGTTGGAAAAAATGGCGACAGAATAGACAGATGGGTCCTGAGCCTTGAACCAGAGCCGATAGAAAGAATAGCTGAGGATCGCATGGGGAATATTTGTTGGTAAGTTGAGGGATAGCTATATTCCAGGAGACAGTGGGGGACTCCTGGACAGAGCTCACCTGACCGACCAGCCCCCACTGCTGCTGGGTTCCCTCCCAGAGCGACTAGCTCGGTTGTGAATACTGTGCCATCTTGAAGGGGAAAGTGGTTGTTATCAGAAGCCTGAAAATCTACAAAACTATGACACCCACTCAACAACTGCAAACCCCAGAACACCAGTCCCCAATTGGTGCAAACACGCAGATTCAGAAGAGCTCTGCACACCAGTACGAGGTCAGATATCACCTGGGATAGGCTGAGGTCTCTGGTCCCAGAAGGAGAGAGAAACACACGCATTACAGGAGCTGGAGGACCAGGAGAAGTTTGCACCTAGAAAAATCAATGGCCGTTGGGGCTGGAGTGATCCGTGAATGTGGAAGGGGGGTCCTCAGACCTGCTAATAAAAGGGAACTTTTTAAAGCAACCCATTTTGATCTGATGCAAAATGACAGCCTAAAAACTTTTAAAGTGTGCCAATTGCTTAGACCCAAAGGGGGAAAAAAAAAAGACTGCATAGACTTTTGTGCAGCCCTGGAGTTCACACACTTATGCTGGCTCTTTTTCCTCTTTAAATCCTTACTTTTGAATATTAAGCCCCATACATAGGATCACCCAATTGGGGACACCCTAAGAGACTGCAAGGGAAAGTTCTTTTTATGGAACCTGGGGATGAGACTGGAGAATGACTATCAGACAACCAGCTCAGGAGCAACCCACTCCCACAAACCAGTATTGAGTGCCACAGGGAAAGCAGGATCTAAGCACAGGCTAGAAAGGACCTATAGACCCAAAGGTCAATCCAGAAACACTGCCACCCATGGGCTGAATCGCAAATTAACTCTTGTATGAACACAAATAAAGGAATACAAGAAATTAAGACACACTGCCTGCTTAAAAATCAGGACTGGCTTATAACACTGAGGACCAGTGGAACACAAGGAACTGACATACTATCCTGAATGGGAAACAGGCATGCCAAACAGAACAGAAGAGGAAGTGAATGACATTCACTACTGCACATTTTTATTTTTTTCATCTTTTACTTAAGAAAATAATTATTTTCCTCACTTGATTTTACCTTTTTAATTATTACATTTTTATTTTCAATTATTATTACTACTATGTTACCTTTTTTAAAAAAAAGGTGTCACTTTATTTTCTCTTTATTTTACTTTGGGATTAGTGTTCTACATTCTATTTTCATCTTTCCTTTAGTATCATTTTAATCTATCTCAACTCTACCTTTATGCCATCACTCTCTTCCTAACTTTTCTCCTTTTGTTGTCCTTTTCTCTTACCCTTTTCCTGCATTAGATTTTCCCTATTCTTTCTTTTTACTCCCTATTAAAATTTCACCCTACTTATATATCTAACATCCAATTCCCTGCTCCATACACACCTCTCTCTTCTCTGACTTCACTACCCAAAAAAAATGATTTTTCTCTCTGTCTTTTTGTTTTTGTTTGCTTGATTGTTAATTATATAGATTTTTATGCTTGTTTGTGAAATTGTTTTGCTTATTTTTTTGTTTGCTTTGTTTTTGTTTGTTTGTTTGTTTGTTTTGTTTTTTTTCTTTTTTTTTGCTTCTGTTTTCCCTTACCTCACTTGATATTAGTTGTTGTTTGTAGTTATGTCCAGGTACTTATTGCTGGCATTTGTTGGAATTAGTGGCTGTTGTATTGGAGTTTTATCCCCATATATATTGTTTATTCCGCTCTTCACTCTTATTCTCTTTCTTTTCTCACTTACTTTTTTTTCTTTTCCTAATTTCATTTTTGACTCTTTTCTTTCTTTCTTTTTTCTCTTCCTCTTTGTCTCCTATCCTCTAATTAGCCTTTCTCTGATGGACACCATTATTTGGGGTTGTTAATATCATGAATACATTTTTGTTCAGTGCCTTGTGCATTGTACCAGGTTGTGTTGGATTTGTACCTTTAAGTCAACACAGGAGAGAGAGAACTACATAACCAGACACCTGCAGAAGAGAGATCATGGGGAGACAAACAGCCCGCATATGAAAGAAAAGCAGGAATCACCAGTAAAGGCAGTAAATGAAATGGAGGCAAGCAACCTGTCAGAGGAAGAATTCAGAAAAATGGTCATAAGGTGGCTGAAAAAAAATGAAAGACAAATTTGAAAATATGTGTAAGAACCAAGAGGAAATGAAAAATGACATTATTGCTGTAAAGGACTCAATAGAAACCATCAGAAATAGACTGGAAGAAGCAAAGGACCACATCAGTGAGCTAGAAGACAAGGTAGGAAAAAAATACCCAAGTAGAGCAGCTTCTAGGAAAAAAAATTAAAAAACAGGAGGAGAGCCTAAGGGAACTTTGGGACAACACAAACAAAACAACATCCACATAATAGTGATTCCAGAAGGAGAGGAAGCTGAGCAAGGAATAGAAAACCTGTTTGAAGAAATAATGACAGAAAACTTGCCTGATATATGCAAGAAAAAATCCGCACAAATCCAAGAAGTTCACAGGGTCCCAAAAGTGAAATGAACCAAAGAAAAACAACAACAATGCCAAGGAACATTATAATTAAGTTGGCAAACACCACCAACAAAGTAAGAATCTTAAAAGTGGTCAGAGAGAGACAGAAAGTTACCTACAAAGGTACCCCCATCAGACCAAAGACTGATTTCTCAACAAAATCTCATCAGGCCAGAAGGAAATAGAATGAAATATACAAAGTCATGCAAAGGAAGGGTCTGAATCTAAGAATTCTGTACCCAGCAAGGCTATCTAACAAAATTAAAGGTGAAATCAGGAGCGCCACAGACAAAGAAGGACTAAGGGAATTTATTACCATCAAACCAGCAATACAAGAAATGCAAAAGGATCTGCTGCTGCTGCAAATATATATATATATATGAAGTGAAGAAGAAACACAGGGGTAAATAATAAAAATGGTGACAAATAAGTACCTATCAATAATAACTTTAAATGTAAATGGATTAAATACTCCCATCGAAAGACAAAGGGTAACGGATTGGATAAAAAAAGAGGATCCATATATCTGCTGTCTACAAGAAACCCATCTCAGAAAAAAATATGCACACAGACTGAGGGTGAAGGGATAGAAAAGGGTTTTTCAGGTGAATGGAAATGAAAAAGAAAAAAAAAGCTGAGGTAGCAATACTTATATCTGACAAATTAGATCTAACAAGAGATAGGAAAGGCCATTTCATAATACTAAAAGGAGCAATCCAACAAGAAGAAATAACTCTGGTAAACATATATGCATCCAATACAGGAGCACCCAAATGTGTGTGTGTGTGTGTGTGTGTGTGTGTACACACACACACACTCCTGGAGGATATCAAGGGAGATATTGACAGCAAGACAATCATAATAGGAGACTTTAATACCCCACTATCACCATAGGACAAATCCTCTAAACAAAAAAAAATCAGCAAAGAAACATCAATCCTAAATGACTCACTAAACTAGCTGGAATTAATTGACAGCTTCAGAACGTTTCACCCAAAGCCACAAAATTTACATTCTTCTCAAGTGCACATAGGTCATTTTTAAAGATAGACCATATGTTGGGTTAGGGTCATAGGCAAAGTCTCTTCAAATTCAAGAAGATAGAAATCATATCAAGCATCTTCTGAGATCACAGTGGCATAAAACTATAAATCAACTACAATAAAAACAATCCAAAAAAATCAAACACATGGAGACTAAACAGCACACTATTAAACAGTGACTGGATTACCAGAGAGATCCAGGAAGAATTTAAAAACATCAGGGAAACAAATGACAATGAAAACACAATAATCCAACATCTAACGGACACAGCGAAAGCAGTCTTGAGAGGGAAGTTCATAGCTTTACAAGCCTACTGCAAAAAAAAAAAAAAAAAACAAGAAACAATGGAAACAAATTACTTAACCCTACAACTCAAAGAGCTATAAAGGCAGCAACAAGAAAGGCTCAGTGTAAGCAGAAGGAAGAAAAAATAAAGATCAGAGCAGAGATAAAAGACATTGAGAACAAACAAACAAAAAAAAATACAAAAGATCAACAAAACCAAGAGATGGTTCTTTGAAAGGATAAACAAGATTGATGAACCTCTACCCAGACTCAACAAGAAGCAAAGAAAGAAGACCCAAATAAACAAAACCAGAGATGAAAGAGGTGAAATAACAACAAACCCCACCAAAATACAAAGGATTGTTAAAAAGTACTGTGAACAACTCATTTTCAACAAACTGGGCAACCTGGGAGAGATGGACATAGTCCTAGAAAAATATAACCTTCCAAACCTCAGTCAGGAAGAACCTAAACATCTCAATAGGCCAATAACTATGCAAGAACTTGAAGCAGTCATCAAAAGGCTTCCAGAAAACAAAAGCCCAGGGCCAGAGGCTTACAGGGGAGTTTTACCAAACATTCAAAGAAAAACTAAAACCTATCCTTCTCAGACAATTACAAAAAAATTCAAGAGGAAGGAACACTTTCAAGCTCCTTCTATAAAGCCAGCATCACCCTAATACCAAAACCAAATAAAGACAACACAATGAAAGAAAATTATAGGCCAATATCCCTCATGAACATAGATGCCAAAATACTCAACAAAATTCTAGCAAATCGGATCCAGCAGTACATCAGAAAGATCACACATCATGACCAAGTAGGATTTATCCCAGAAAGGCAAGGAGGTACAATATCCACAAATCAATAAATGTGATACATCATATAAACAAATTGAGAGGAAAAAGTACATAGTCATATCAATTGATGCAGAAAAAGCATTTGACAAAATCCAACACCCTTTCTTGATAAAAACTCTCAACAAGGTGGGAATAGAAGGATCATACCTCAACATCATAAAAGCCATATATGATAAACCCACAGCTAACATCATACTCAATGGGCAAAAACTAAAACCATTTCTCCTAAGAACAGGAACAAGAGATGGATGCCCACTCTTACCACTCCTTTCCCACATAGTACTGGAAGTATTAGCCATTGCAATTAGACAAGAAGAAATAAAAGGCATCCAAATTAGAAAGGAAGACGTAAAGCTGTCCTTATTTGCAGAATACATGATCTTGTACATAAAAATCCCAAAAGACTCCATCAAAAAACTAACTAATAGACTTAATAAATGAATTTGGCAATGTAGCAGGATACAAAATTAATGCCAATAAATCTATGCCATTTCTATACACCAATAGTGAATTTATAGAAAGAGAGCCTAAAAAAAGCAATCCCATTTACCATAGCACCAAAAAAATTAAGATACTTAGGAATAAACTTAACTAAGGAGGTAAAAGACCTATATGTGGAAAACTGCAGGATACTGTAAAAAGAGATAGAGGAAGACGTAAACAGATGAAAGAACTACTATGTTCATGGATTGATTGAATCAACATCATTAAAATGTCCATACTACCCAAAGCAATCTATAGATTCAATGCATTCTCCATTAAAATATCAATGGCCTATTTCACAGACCTAGAAAGAACTCTTCAAAAATTCATCTGGAATGAAAAAAGACCCCGAATAGCCACAGCAATCCTGAGAAAGAAGATCAAAACTAGATGGGACTCAATACTAGATTTCAAGCTGTATTACAAAGCCTCTATTCTCAAAACTGCCTGATACTGGCACAAGAGCAGACATATAGACCAATGGAATAGAAATGAGAATCCAGATATCGACCCAAACCACTAAGCTCATTAATATTCAAAAAGGAGGCATGAACATACAATGGAGTCAAGATAGTCTCTTCAATAAATGGTGTTGGGAAAATTGGACAGATACATGCAAAAAAAATGAAACTAGACCACCAACTTACACCAAAAATAAACTCAAAATGGATACAGGACTTAAACATAAGATGGGAAACCATAAAAATACTAGAGGAATCCACAGGCAGCGAAATCTCAGACATATGCGAAAGCAATTTCTTCACTGATATTGCTCTTAGGGCAATGGAAGCTAAAGAGAAAATAAACAAATGGGACTACATTAAAATAAAAAGCTTTTTCACAGCAAAAGAAACCATCAACAAAACAACAAGAAAGCCCACTGTATAGGAGACCATATTTGCAAATGTTATTACTCATAAAGGTTTAATCTCCAAAATCTACAGGCAACTTATACAACTTAATAAAAGGAAGATAAATGATCCAATAAAAAAATGGACAATGGACCTAAATAGAATCTTTTTGAAAGAAGACAGAAGAAAGGCCAAGAGACATATAAAAACATGCTCAAATCACTAATTATCCCAGAGATGCAAATCAAAATGACAATGCAGTACCAACTCACACTTGTCAGAATGGCAATCACCAACAAATCAACAAAGTACAAGTGCTAGAGAGGATGCGGAGAAAAAGGAACCCTCATGCACTGCTGGTGGGAATGCAGACTGGTGCAGCCACTGTATGAAGTTTCTTCAAAAAACAAAAAGTGTAATTCACATTTGACCCAGTAATCCAACTTCTAGGAATATATCCCAAGAAACTAGAAACACCAATCAGAAAGGATATGTGCACTCCTATGTTTGTAGCAGCACAATTCACCATAGCTAATATTAGTAAACAGCATAAATGCCCATCAGCAGATGAGTGGATTAGAAAACTATGGAACATCTACACAATGGACTATTACAATGCTATAAACAAGAAGGAGTTCTTAACTTTTGCAACAGCATGGATGGACCTGGAGAGCATTATGTTAAGTGAAATATGCCAGGCAATGAAAGAAAAATACCACATGAGCTTACTCATTTATGGAAAATAAAGATTATAACCTAATGAATAAAAAGATAGATACAGAGGCAGTGAAGCACCAAACAGTGGGAAGGCTGGGGAGTGTTGGGGAAGAGGGAAATGGATCAACCAAAGGACTTGTATGCATGCATATAAGCACACAATGGACACAAGACACTGGTGGGGTGCGGTGAGGGCATGTGACAGAGGGTAGAGGAGGCTAGGGGAAGGTCAATGGGGATAAAAAGGAGATATATATATATATATATATATATATATATATATATATATATATAATACTACTTTAAACAAAAAAAAATTTAATGGAGAAAGAGAGAACTTTTTTAAAGAAATAATAGTAGAAAACTTCCTTAACCTGGTAAAGGAAAAAGTCACACAAGTCCAGGAAGCACGAGAATCTCAAAACAAGTCCATGCCTAGACACATAATAATTAAAATGCCAAAAATTAAAGACAAAGAGATAATCTTAAAGACAACAAAAGAAAAGCAAATGGTTACTTAGAAAGTAGCTCCCATAAGGCTGACACCTGATCTAATACCAAGATTATATATCTAGCAAAGTTATCATTCAAAACAAGCAGTCAAATAAAGAGTTTCTCAGACAAAAAAAAAAAAAAGAGGGGGGCGGGCTAAAGGAGTACACCACCAAGCCAGCATTATAAGAAATGCTAAAGGGACTGCTATAATGAGAAGAAGAAATAGACATAGAAACCTAGCCATACAGAGTTAAAATGGCAATAAGTAAGTGCCTATCAATAATAATCTTAAAAGTAAATGAATTAAGTGCTCCAATCAAAACACATAGGGTATCTGAATGGAAACAAAAACATGACCCAACTATGTGCTGTCTACAAGAGACCTCAGAACAAAAGACATACAGAGGATGAGAGTGAAGGGTTGGAATTATTTTTTCCATGAAAATGGGAAAGAAAGAAAAACTGAAGTAGTAATATGCATATCTGAGAAAATAGACTTCAAAATGAAGGTCACCACAAGCGACAACAAAGGCGACTACATAATATGATAAACATATATGCACCAAATATAGGACTACCTAACTAAGTAAATAAATAATTCTACATGACTTTAAGGGAGATATAGACAACAATATATTCATAGTAGGAGATTTTAATACACCACTGACTTCACTGGATAGACCTTCCAGGCAAAAAAACAAAAAAAACAAGGTAACTGATTCTAAAGGACACAATGGATCAGATTAATTTGACATTTATAGAACATTTCACCCAAAGCTGTAGAATATTCATTCTTTTCAAGTGCACGTAGATCATTCACAAAAATATACCACATGTGCGTACATAGAAAAGGTCTCTACAAGTTCA
This sequence comes from Lasiurus cinereus, assembly GCA_011751065.1. Taxonomy (NCBI): domain Eukaryota; kingdom Metazoa; phylum Chordata; class Mammalia; order Chiroptera; family Vespertilionidae; genus Lasiurus; species Lasiurus cinereus. Next base: position 1,014,156 of record JAAGEH010000006.1, read on the forward strand.
AGAAGATTGAAATCATATCAAGCATCTTCTCAGATCACAGAAGAATGAAATTAGAAATCAACTACAGTAAAAATAACCAAAAAACATTTAAGCACATGGAAACTAAATAGGATGTTATTAAACAACTAGAGGCCCAGTGCACAAAATTTGTGCATGGAGGTATGTGTCCCTCAGCCCAGCCTGCACCCTCTTCAATCTGGGCCGGATCCTAAATAGGCAGTCAGACATCCCTCTCACAATCCAGGACTTCTGGTTCCCAACTGTTAACCTGTCTGCCTTCCTGATTGCCCCTAACCACTTCTGCCTACCAGCCTGATCACCCCCAACCACTCCCCTGCCACTCTGATTGATGCTTAACTGCTCCTCTACCAGCCTGTTTGCCTTTAACTGTCCTCCCCTGCAGGCCTGGCCACCCCTAACTGCCCACACCTGCAGGCCTGATCCTCCCCAACTGCCCTTCCCTGCAGACCCAGTTGCTCCCAACTTCCTTCTTCTGCTGGCCTGGCCACCCCTAAATGCCTTCCCCTGCAGGCTTTATTGCCCCCAACTGCCTTCCCTTGCAGTCCTGATCCCTCCCAATTGCCCTCCCCTGTTGGCCATCTTGTGTCCACATGGGAGCAGCCATCTTTGACCACATGGGGGCAGCATCTTGTGTGTTGGAGAGATGGTTAATTTGCATATCACTTTTATTAGATAGGATGAATGGGTTACCAATTAGGTCAAGAAATAAATAATAAAAAAAAAATTTCCTGGAAACAAATGCAAATGAACACAAAACAACCCCAAATCTCTGGGATACAGCAAACTCAGTCCTGAGAGGGAAGTTCATAGCACTACATCAAAAAAAACAAGGAAAGAGATAAGTTCAGGCTGCCTCTCCTGATGGCCTGTCCCATGGATTTCAGATTTGCCTATCCAGCCCCCACAATGGTATAAGCCGGTGATCGGCAAACTATGGCTCACAAGCCACATGAGCTCTTTGGCCCCTGGAGTGTGGCTCTTCCACAAAATACCATGGCCTGGGTGAGTCTATTTTGAAGAAGTGGCATTAGAAGAAGTTTAAGTTTAAAAAATTTGGCTCTAAAAAGAAATTTCAATCATTGTACTGTTGGTATTTGGTTCTGTTGACTAATGAGTTTGCCAACCACTGGTATAAGACAATTCCTTACAATATATGCCTCAATGTACATCTCCTACTGTGTCTATTTCTCTGGTTGACTGACCCTGATCCATTTAAAGTCAGATTGTGGAGAGCTTTGAATGCTGGTCTCAGGGTGCTGAGGGTAAGCACTATAGCCCTGATGAGGGGAAATTTGATCCCTAAACTGGAGAGAAAGGGGAACACATATATTATTTTATTCTAGAAAAGGCTGAAACCCTAGCCCAAGCATGTCTAACTCGAGGCGCATGGGCCACATGCAGCCTACAACAAATATTTTTGTGGCCCAGCCAATATAACAGTGTGTAAGAAAGGCTTTAATAAACATTTTGTAACTTATTTTTTACAATATCCTGTTATACATAATTATTAATAACGAACTACAATGTTCGCTGACTGATTATTATAATGGTGTTGCATTCATTTCCCTACTCACCTTACACACAAGTGCACCATTTCTCTCCACTAATACTAACAGTGAATATTTTAGCAGCCACGTCATTAGTCTTGGACTGATGGTTTGGTGTACACAACAGGAAATATTTAGCTTTTGGAGAACAAGAAAAATAGATTTATTTGCATTATGCTTATTAATTTTGCAGTTATTCAGTGTCTGGTAAGTTAATGTTCAAGAAAAAATATTAAGTTTTATTAAAATGTTATATTATTTTATGTTAATAATCACTTATTTCAGCCCTTTGTATTCAGCATGTCTCTATCGAAATAAACCTATGTTTCTTTAAAAAAAAAAAAAGGAAAATCAACAATAAACTATTTAACTCTACAAGTGAAAGAACTAGAAAAAGAACAAGAAAAATCCTAAGTAGAAGGAAGGAAATAAAGTGGACATAGAGATGATCAAGAGATATATGAAAAATGCTCAAAATCACTGATCATCAGAGAGATGCAAATTAAAATAACAATGAGGTATCAGCTCAACCTGTTAGAATAGCTACCATCAACAAATCAACAAATGACAAATGCTGGTGAGGATGTGAAGAAAAGGGAACCCTAGCACACTGATGGTGGGAATGCAGACAAATGCAACCATTATGGAAAACAGTGTGGAGTTTCCAAAATAATTAAATATGGAAATGCCATTTGACCCAGTGATCCCACTTCTAGGAATATATCCTAAGAATCCTAAAATACTAATTAAAAAGAATGTATGTACCCCTATGCTCACAGTAGCACAATTTCCAATAGTTAATATCTGGAAACAGCTGCAGGACATTTATACCATGGAATATTATGCAGCACTAAAAAAGAAGTATCTCTTACCCTTTGATACAGCATAGAGGAACCTAGAGAGTATCATGCTAAGTGAAATAAGTCAGTCAGAGAAAGACAAGTATCACATGATCTCACTCATATGTGGAATCTAAGTAATAAAACTAACTGATGAACAAAATAGATCCAGACTCATGGAAGCATGAAAAAGAGTACAGAAATTCACAGGGAAGTGGGGGAAGATGGATGGCTGGGAGATAATCAACCAAGGACCTTTATGAATACTAGAGGCCCGGTGCACAAATTCATGCACCTGTGGGGTTCCTTGCCCTCGCCTGTGGGGATCAGGCCAAATCCAGCTCTCTGACATCTCCCAAGGGGTCCCAGATTGCGAGAGGGCACAGGCCAGGCCAAGGGACCCCACTGGTGCACTATTGGGACTGGGTAGGGACTGCAGGAGGGCTCCAGGGCATGTCTGGCCCATCTAGCTGGACCCCAGCATCAAGCTAACCTACCAGTCAGAGTGTCTGCCTCCTGGTGGTCAGTGTACATCATAGCAACTGATCGAACAGTCTACCAGTTTGACATTTGGCATATTAGGCTTTTATTATATAGGATATGTAATACCCATGGATGCCAACAATGGGGCAGTGAAGGCCTGGAGTGTAGAAAGGGAGGGTGAGGTAGACTGAAGGGGGTTTATTGAGGAGGAAAGGTGACATGTAATACTTTTAACAATGAAGAATAATATTTTTAAAAAGACATTTCAAAATATAAAAATAGATAAAAAGAAAATAAAAGAAGTTATGTGAGATTCCTAAAATGGGGCTCCTTAATGCAGAGACAAGCAGGTGAGCTCAGAGAGAGGTCTGACCTCTCCTTCCCAGGCTAGTTGGATGCCCCAAAGAGAAGGCACTGCAGGATGTTGAAGTCTCAGGCTTGAATTGTGCAGGTCTCTTCTCTCTGGATCACTCTGTGTCCAGACTCGGACTCTCCACTTTGTAAGGCTGCTTGGGTCACCAATGAAATGTGAGAATGTGTGCACCAGGAGGGCTTCCAAATGCTTCAATTCCCCTCCCTGCCATTTTCCACCTTGGCCATGGCTGTTTCTCACCTGGAAAACTTATAAATATTTCTCGTAACTGACCCTGCTATGTAGTCCCAGCTCTTGGGGTCTAAGAAAGCCTTCATATTTAATATATAATTGGTGCCCAATAAGCTAACTGAATCCACTTAAAAGCAACACCAAAACTTCATAGTAAACAATTTTTAAAAATTGTAGCTGATACTTTATTCTGAAAAATGAAATATAAAATGATGATATGTTTATTTACACACACATATACATATGTAAACACTGAGTGGCCAGATTATTATGATCTCTGAATGCATAATAATCTGTCCACTCAGTGTATATCCTATATAATAAAAGGCTAATATACAAATTGTCCCCTCGACCAGGAGTTCGACCAGCAGGCAAGCAGGCCAACCGCCCATGTCCCCTCCCCCTGGCCAGGCTGGCTGGATCCCACCCATGCATGAATTCATGCACTGAGCCTCTAATACACACACACACACACACACACACACACACACACACTGAGTGGCCAGATTATTATGCGTCAGAGGTCATAATAATCTGGTCATTCAATGTATATGTATAATACATATATGATATATTTTGTATAGTGAGATATATATACACACACAAATTAAGCTGTCAGTCTATGCAAATTCTTATTACCTCAAATGAACCAAGTGCCAGTTTCTGCCGTAATCCTCTCCCCACCCCCCCATCCTGCCCCCCCCCCCACACACACACACACAAGACTATGAAAAGCACAACTCAAACATTTGAATGTTGGAGCCCAATTGCAGTCACAGAGATCTTTGCAGAAACATTCAAGGGCCTGGTCATTCCTGTGGCAGGTCCTCCCAGTGCTTAGTGAATCGCTCACTGTCTCATGACATACTTTTCCTTTGTGAGTTTCTCCCCTTAGCTGGGAAAGACCAGGTTCTACATGATGTTGGCTCCTGCGTGATCAAGAGCATCTTCAGCATCACCCTCCTCACCCTGAGGAAACCCTGCTCCTCTTCCAGACTTTCCACTTCACTCTCCAACCCCTTGTGGCCCATGGACAACCAGTGAGAGGCTAACCAGGAAACACTTGGGTTCCACAGGGGAGGGTCTAGTCCAGTGTTTTCAATGGGCACTGTGTTTCTAAGTATTTGGTTCAGTGAGGATTTTGTTTTGATGACTCTTGCTTCCCTATGTAGCCCACATTACCGAAAAGACTCAAAAACTGATGAGTTAGTATGGTCTGAATGTGTTCCCCCAAAATTCATATGTTGAAATCCTAATGCCCAAGTGATAGTATGAGGAGGCAGGCCCTTTGAGAAGCTCTTAAGTCATGAGGGTGGAGTCCTCATGAATGGGATTAGTGTCCTAGTTGGTTGGGTTCAGTAGATAGAGCATCCTCCCTCAGACTGATGGATCCCAGATTCCATTCTGCTCAAGGGCATGTACTTTGGTTTCATGCTGATCCTCACCCCCAGTTGGAGCACATAGAGGAGGCAATCAATCCATGTGTCTCCCTCACATCAATGTTTCCCTCTCTCTGTCTCTTCTCCTTCCTTCTTCTCTCTCTAAACATCAATGGAAAAATATCCTCAGCTGAAGATTTTAATTAATTGATTAATTAATAAAATCAAAGAGGCCCCAGAGAGCTCCTGGCCCCTTCTACCAGGGGATTACACGGGCCAGAAATGGACAACCTGACCATGCCGGCTTTCGACTTCCAGCCTCCACAACTGAAAGAAATAACCTTCTGTGGTTTATGAGCCACCCACCCTGTGATGTTTTGTTACCGTCCCCCAATGGACTAAGACAGATTACTTTGTACTTTAAATTGCAGTTGTGGACACACGCACACACAAACTACAATAATAAAGTCTCATAAAAATGCCAACAGAAGCACAGGAGCAGAAAGAAAGCATTGCACTAGGCTAGGTCAAAGGCATATCTGTGAGGCTCTCAGAGGGAGTGAAGTATTTGCATTCTCAAGATTCAAGTACTATAAGACTCTTCAGAGTGAATGAAGGGGCAATGTGCTCTAAGCAGAGTACATCACGTCCAAAGTTCAAGGGTGTGCAAGTGCATGGCCTGTGGAGGGACAGTGAGTACTGGATGCAGCTGTAGGGTCCACTGAGTTGGGGAATGGAAGGACAAAAGATCAAGGCCAGACAGGCGGACTGAACCAGGTGATGATAGCCTGCTAGCTATAGCCCAAGGTTTCTGCACTGTGACACTATTGACATTCGGGGCCGGGTACTTCTTTGGTGGGGGACTGTCTGTCCTGTGCACCATAGGACATCTGGCAGCATCCTGGACCTCTATCTCCTGAATGCCAATAGCATCCCCTCCCTCAGTGTAACAGCCAAAACGTCCCCTGGAGGAGATCACTCTGATGAGAACCGCTGGGGTAGCATAAGCTCCTTGAGGTTAGGGCTGGCCTAGAATAGATTATCATGGCTCTTTGATGAATGAATGAATGAATGAATGAATGAAGCAAAAACGAAACGATTGGAAAGGAGAAAGAATATGTTATGAGTCCAGAAGAAAGACAGAGAGCATTAATGAGAGTACAAGGCATTTTAAGGAACAGAGGAAGAAAGCTGAAATTCACTGTGAATTCAGAGACAAAGGTCACTGCTTAGCAGTTCAGAGGAAAAGGTGGGCTTGGAGTGTGAAGGAAATAGAGAAGAATCCAAAGCAGCCATGAAGCTGGAAAATAGACCCCCAAGTCAGACACACCATCTACTAGAGTTTAAGAGATGGTGCACAGGACAGTCTCCCACCAAAGTGAACTTACTGTTTTCCTTTCATAGTGTTTACCATATATCAAAGGAGATACCGATCTTCTGTTGACAGCAGTTACATGAAGTTTATTTAAAATGTACTGGTAAAGAAAATGACCTGAAAAATAGAGTAATGATGGACCCGATGGTATGAAGATGGAGCAAGTGGTGAAGACAGCGTGTGGATGACTGGAATTGGAAAATAAAAGGAGCCCAGTTGATGTTGAAGCACAAGGCTTCATTTACTTCTCCTGCAAAGCCAGTGTCTGAGTCACAATAGCATGGACCCACCACCCTGGGTGCTGTCGCTGCCATGTGTCTCCTTACAAACCAGATCCTGGCCCCAGCCCTTCATCCAAAGCATTCTCTGTGGTCCAGGAGCTTGCTCTGCCCACCATCATGCACAAAGGGACTGCAATCCAGTCATGGGTCAATCTGCACTAAACACCGAACCAACCCTCACTGTAAATATCTTGTAGCCATTTTGACTGTGTCTTGGCACCTCAGCCAGATGCAAAGGTCCTTGCAAGTAAGAACCACACCTGTATTCTTCCCTCCCTCTACCCAGGGAAGGGCATGGGAATGTGAGGATCCTGTGTCATCCTAGAGCAGGGGCTATAAGAGCTAGTCACCTACTTTATTCCAAGTTATTGGCCTGATAATGATAATGAAATTCTGTTGCAGCCAGAATGCTTGGGCACCTAAAATCCATTCATTTTATTCCATTAGGTGATTCTAAATGAGTCCTGAGTCTCCAGGAGATAATGTATGTAAAGGTCTTGCTCTCCAATTGCAAGTACCATACAAGGTGATATTATTCCTACGTTGGAGGCACACAGAAAAAAAATGTGTGGGTCCTATATCCTCATCCTTCCATGCCCCTTTCCCATCACTCCAGGTGGGGTAAGTAAAACTGACTGATATAGTATGGGTAGAAGAAGGAAGGTGTCATTTAATTTTCACGAAATCTTGAACTGGGGGGAGAAGGAGTGTAGAATAACATTCTGTAAAATAAACCAAAGAGGAATCCTGGATGGTGAAAGCTTCATGGAGGGCCAGGAACAACAGGTACAGGCTGTTCTGTGCTGATGTTTTAACAACCAGCAATATTAACTTTACGTCTTAATCAAGGCGGAGGCACTCTCAGTAAGCCTCAAGCATTACTGCCCCAAGAATTCACTCTAAGTACAGTAGGGGTATTTTTAAGTCCTGAGTACCACAAATTATACTTAGCAACTAGCCAATCATTTTAGTTCCTTCCTGCCTAATGTAATTTTTTTTTTTACATAAAGGATTTCAGCTATTTTTTAAAGATTGTTCTCCTCCTAAATTAACCTGGCTTTTGTTTCTAACAATCAAATGAGCTAAGAAAATGAGTCAGTGTTTCTAACTAGCTTCTAAGTAACCAGATGTAAAGATTTTCCTCCACAGCCATCATTTAAAGTGTCAGATTTCTGATTCGGGTACAAGGTTGTCTGCTGGGAGGGGAGGGAGGCGCCTCAGGAGAGGAAGGGCTTATCCTGAAAGTGAGGCCATGCAGTTTGTCCACTAAACCAGTCTCCTCTGTGGATGAAGCCATGTGCCATTGCCTCCTGCACCCTCACACTTCTTAATCATTCATTCCAATCATGCAACCAAAATTATTATGTAGGTACATTATTATGTAAGAGATCGTTGAACAAATCTGACAGGAGCCTTATCCTTCAGGCCCTACAGTATACTAGAAGATGAACAGGTGAACCAGATTGTTTCAGTAATTAATTTATGCCACAAATAATCTTTATTTTGTTTTTCAGTAAGTAATCATTGAGCCTTTACTATAGGCAAGGTACTGAAAATCAATGTTAAACCAGACAGGTAGGATCCTTGCCCTCAATGGCTTCCGTTGAGTGGCAGTTAAACTAAGAGATGGTCTCCACTAAGAACAATACAGCGGGTGTTGTGGTGGGGGAACCAGGGGTGGGATCTGCGGAGGAAGGGTGACTTCTGAGCCAACCTGGGGCCATGAAGCTTCCCCATCTGTTCTACGGAGCACCCATACTTCCTAACTGAATCCTTCATGTAAACATAAACCATATTGTCTGTTAGCTTCTCGTTGTCCATTTGTCTTCTGTCCATCCAAGGTCATAATCTCTGGGAGGGCAGGTGGAAAAAGCAAGCTGACTGGTAGGCTGCCTGGATGAGTCTGGAGCCCCAACAGCATGGGCTGAGACAGAAGGTGGGAGGAATTGTCTAACGGGCGCCAGGAACGTTTACTCAAGCGAACACGACAGGCCTGTCCGCGACCTCCGGCTGACGGCAGCTGTCACCAGGCCTCGCGACGCAAGGTGTTCATAGATAGGGCGGGAATGAGCCGGCCCCGCGGGCGGGGCGGGTGCGCCCGGGTAACCCGCTGGGCCTGACCCAACTCTGCCCAGAGGTCAGCGCTCCCCGAGACGCCCTCGAGGGGGCGTGCTGCCGGCCGCGCCTGCGCAGCACAACAGCTTCGCGGCGGCTCGAGGCACTGCCCCCGAACTGCGCCGACGCGAGCGCCCGGCGCTAAGGGGCGGGGTTTTGTTGCGCCGCGTGCGAGTCTAGGGCCAAACCCGGGCCGGGATAGGGCGTGGGGCTCCGCGTCGGGACGTCCTGGCGTCGGGCCCGACGGCGCGTGCGCGCTGCGCGGCCGGCGAAGAGGCGAGGGGGCAGGGCGGGGGCCGGTGTGGCCTCTTTGCGCCGCCAGGAGACCCGCAGGCCTCCGGCACCATGAAGATTTGGACTTCGGAGCACGTCTTTGAGTAAGTTTGGGGCGTGGGACGGGTCGGTGGGGGACGCGAGGCAACTGTGGAGTGGGGGAGGGGAGAGGAAAGGTTGGGCCCGAAGAGGTGCGAGGTCGAAGCGCCCCTTAGGAAGCTTCCCGGCGTCGGGCCGAGTTGGGGAGCTGGACCCGAGCCCCTACGGGGTTCTGGGGGCGCCCGCGCGACCCTGCTCCCGGGAATGGGCCCCCAGAACTTCCAGGCCCAGCCGCCGCCCCGCCGGAAGGGGGCCAGAGGCGCGGCACCTGCGGCCGGCCCCCGAGTGGCGGGAACGTCAACGAACACGAGTTCCTGGACGACACTCGGGCGAGCAGCCCCCAGTTTGTACCCCTGGCTTCCAAAGCTCGGACGCGGCCCAGGGGCCCCGAAGGCGTGTGGGCTGTGTCGGGAGCCCCGGGCGGCCTCGCCACCGTTTGGGTGGAGCCTCACGTCGGAATGTGGCTGGAGGAGCGCAGGCGACCTGGAGGCGAAACTTCCGGCGGCTCGTTGCCTGGAGGAGCTGTCTGGGTCGGAGTCCGAGGTGCAGCGCCGCCTCCTGCAAGCCTGTGGCCACGGCCCCCTTCGTCCGGGACGCTAAGGGTGAGGGGTGGACGGAGCCGCTCTCAGTGATGGCTCTGGTTTCGCCGAAATGTTCAGGAACGGAAGGGAATGGGCCTTAAGCCAGTGGGTGTTGGGAATTAAATTTCCTTCTGGGTCTCTGACTCCATGTACGAAAGAACCACACGTGTAATAACTTTGTCGTTGCCTGAAGGCATGGTCCGCCCAGCACGCCAGTGAACCTCTTTCTGAGCTGTCCTCTGGATTCCACAGTCTTGCGCGAGGAGCCACATTGTTTTAACTTCCATAGCTTTACAGTATGTTTTAGTTTATTTGATTAACAGTATTTCAGAGGGCAGTTTTTTAAAAAAGTTGTAAACGTCTTATCTATTCAAGAGTCCCACTTGGTCCTGGAAAGCATGGAATGTTAGAATCACAGGAAAGATTTCTTTTCCTAGTTTATTATTGTTCTGGGGCAAAGACTCCTGAGTTGGTAGTCTTTCTGACATTCTTCCACCAGGACATATTCTTCACTGCTCCATTTCAGCCCTTGGGACCAAGGGTGGTTTCTTCCTTGTGATCCTTTTCCAGGTTTAAATGCTTCCATTGTTGGGACTGTGTCTCATTAGAATATTCTTCTCTGTCATTCCTAACACTCTATTCTGGGGCTTGTCCCCAGTCACTCTCTGCCCTTTTTCTTTAATGTTTCCAACGTTCCCGTTCGGTATAAGTATTCAATGAGATTCTGTTGTTGGCCTTTTTGTCTAGCATTTTATCAGTGATTCTTAATCTTTTTTTTTTTTTTCTTTTTGCCACAGACTGCTCTGTGATTTGAGGAAAACTCTGGGGCTCTCCTCCCAGAAGATAGACATGTTTAAGTAAAAGCTGTTCATGTCCTGGGAGAAGAAGTCCTGATTCTGACTCTATCCAGATACTCAGGGCTTTTCCATCAAGGTCCCAGCTGATTTGTACACACTTAGGCCACCAAAATCTGTACCTTGGGCTCCAACTGGTCTTGAACTTCACATTCTTTTCAAGTCCTACCAGACATCTCTACTCACCTGTCCCACAGGCTCTTCAAACTCAGCGTACCTGAAATTAAAGTCATTATCTCCCAAAAATCTTAGACCACTTCCCTATGTATCCAACTTAAGGATGACCCAATCTAACAACAATGTCTAAGCCATTACTCTGTGTCGTACCCATCTTTGGTTTCCCATACTTCCTTCTGAGGCCTAGCGTGTAGTTGACATCCAGTTGTGAAGTCATTCATTGGATCCTTCAACAGCTGTGAATGCCCACAGTGTACTTACCTACCAGGTACTGTTGTTGGGATTGGCAGAATTTGTTGTTTCAGTGGAGTTGCAGTGTCTCCCACCTCATTTTATAGGTGAAGAAATTAGGTCAGTACATCACCACCAAGTTCTCCAGACTGCCCTTTGGTGCTGTGAATATCTTCCAGTGTGAGATCTTATCACATAATTACATCAAGACAGTTAAAATTAATTGCAGGAAGACCGTATCATAATAGGCCTCCTTTGTAATGTTTGAACTAGTTCTATTTCGTAAAGTAGTCTTAGTTCAAGCAATGGGTGTTTTCAAGTTGGCTCAGAGAGGAGAGAAGGACTAAATACTGTATAACTATCCCAAAGCCATGTAATTTTTTTTTTTTTTTTGAGGGGATGAGGGAAAGAGTTAAGTGCAAGGAAACTAGCTGATCATGGTATAGGACTAGATGGAGTCTGGGAAAGGGTTTGTCTGATTTGCATATTAGGTAGTTGCCTTGGTAACAATCAGTGCTTATCCTGTCTTACTCCTATTTGTGAGGGCTATTTAGATTAATAAAATAGCTCCACTTAGATAACTGCATTGATTGTTGAGTAAGGCCTGATATTAAAAATAGAATGAGGTTCATCTATTTAATACGGTAGCAAAATTAAAACATCTTATATAATGAATGACCGGGTGGGGGTGGGGGTAGGGGGGGGCTGCCAAGCAGGCAGCGCCAGGCCAGCCAGGGCATATGCCAGTGGCCAGAGGGAGGGGATGGTGATTGCGGGATGATGGCAACCAGGCAATGGGGGGCAGGGCCTGGTGGCGCCATCCCCTGATCAGCCCACTGGTTGCCTCCCTCAGAGGGAGGCCAGACTGCGGTTTAGGCCCCCTCCCCGTCAGACATCCCCCAAGCACTCCCAGACTGTGAAAGGGTACAGGCCCGGCAAAAAGACACCCCTCCTCCCTCCCCCCCTCCCCTCCAGGGGTATATCCTACTTTTCCTGCTTTTGCCAGCAACTGGAGACCAACAGTAAGATTTGGAAGTAATGGTTTGGTGGGGATTGTTAGCTGACAGTTGTGTGGGCAGTGGTGGGTGTGCACATAAAGAGAACAGCGTTTTCTTGGACTTCCTGTTGCCACATTGTTCCAAGATCTGGCTGGGGGGGGGGGGGGGGCCGGCCCCTAGGGCACGAATTTTTGTGCACCTAGTTACAAGTAATGTCACTGGTTGTCCAGTATTTTGAGATTTTTCTTCTGTCGATGTCAAGTAGTTGTCAAACTTGGTTCTCTGAAAGTTAGGTCACCTTTCATATTAAGTGTAGTTAATGAGAACTTTGAAAAAGATGTCTTTTGTACAGCCTCCTATTCACATAAGTTGTAGAGTGAACGAATGTACATCACATTTGAATCACCAGGCACATGTGCTTTCTCAAGAGATAAAGATGCTGCAAGTTCCATTTTCATCCTAGAAGATAAGCAAATCTTACTATTTTAAGAAATAGCATATTAGGAGCATCTTAAAAAGATTTTATTGTCTTTTCAAAACAAATCAGAATCACTCCTTGGAGCAAAGCAATGGATCAAGATTAACTGGAGGGGGTCACTTATTTATTACCTTAATGTAAAGAAAAATACATTTTTAATATGGTATTTAAATCAGTGATGTTTTGAATCTTTGTAATCACTGTAAGAATTTACAGGGCAAATAAAGTCTTTACTCTCATTTTATAGCTTCATGTAATTGGGGTCAGACAAAAAGATAAATGGTATAATTTTTGCTGCTTGATTCAGTAGAATTTAGTTTTTATGAATTTGGTTCTTAGAAACAAAATTTACATGTGAAAGTAGACATGGGTAAATAAGAAAGGTTATTTAAGAACATGTACTGTCATGCTCCGTAAGCTATTTTAATCTTTATAGAAATTAATTCTATCATATAACCTGTGCTGAAAAAAAGTCTAAAATGTATATTTTTACAATTTAGATTGAGCCCCTAAAATCATCTTTTGAGAAAATTTTCCTTTGGTAAATTAAACTTCAATTGCAAAGAATAACTTGATGGGTTATAAAATGCTTAATTTAAAGGTATATTTTTAAATGTTGTGCTTTATATTGCAGCCACCCATGGGAAACTGTTACAACAGCCGCAATGCAGAAGTATCCAAACCCTATGAACCCAAGCGTGGTTGGAGTTGATGTATTGGACAGACATGTAGATCCTTCTGGAAAGTTGCACAGCCATAGACTGCTCAGCACAGAATGGGGACTGCCTTCCATTGTGAAATCTGTAAGTGTGTCTTTATTCCTGCAGAAATGTGACTGCTGGGGAGAAGTTTTCCAAAGCACATTATAATTTCAAATAGACTGTAGGAGCAGATTCTGAATGTCATTTTTTCATCAGTTCAAATTGTATTATAATAAACTTGAGTTATGAGTGTATAATGAATTGGAAATATTATTACAGTCTTCATGAAGGCACCTGATAAAACTTTCTGAAGGAAGCCAGCTTGTGCTCTGTAGTTTAAAATGAAGTATATCTTACTTTTCCTGCTTTTGCCAGCAACTTGAGACCAACAGTAAGATTTGGAAGTAATGGTTTGGTGGGGATTGTTAGCTGACAGTTGTGTGGGCAGTGGTGGTTCCTGCACATAAAGAGAACAGCATTTTCTTGGACTTCCTGTTACCACATTGTTCCGAGATCTGGGCTTCCTCTCCATACATTTCAAAACGTAGTTCTATTCAGTTTCAAACAAGCAGTCTTTAGTGATTCAATTTAACTAGTAAGAAACTGGAATGCCAGTTTATAGTGTGGGAAACTCTGGTATGATAAGTGGACCCAGTTTTAATTAGAAGTTCTCTTTCTAGAAGGGCAGGTCCACCCAGAAAACAAAAGTACAACGTTTTCAACAGGAAGACACTGATTGCTTCCTTTATACAAACCACTGCATTAGGTAATGGGGGCCCAGAAATGAGTGAAATTGGGTGATTGGCTTGGGGTCAGGGCACGGGGAGTGACACTCACTGAGTGTGATGTCCTCCTTCATGACGTGGCTGTTTTCCTGTCTGGAGAAAAGAGTTTATTGCACCCTCTCCTTTGGATGGCTCTAGGAAAGAGCTGACTGGTAGTCTGAGCTCTCCTTTTTCCAGATGCCATGTTTCCCAGACCCTCTGAGTCCCATGTTTCAGCTCCTGCTCCTTTGTCATTGACAGGTCCAGCATCCTTCCTCCCTGCAGTACTTTCAGTAGGCTGCTTCCTCATTGCCTCTGGAGAGGGTGTTGTATGGAGTCTCATCTTATCCCTGGGGTGTGAATTCCCGGTATCTCAGATGGGCTTCCTTTCTGACCTTTGTCTGATGCCTCATGATTTTTGTTTTGTTTTTTACAAAACATATTTTTGGCTCAAAACATTAACACATTTTACTTTCAAATAAAATATTGACACACTTGTTAAGAAATCCTTCTTTCTCTGATTACTAATTGTGGATGTTTTATTTAGCTGATTGGTGCAGCAAGAACCAAAACATACGTGCAAGAACATTCTGTAGTTGATCCTGTAGAGAAAACAATGGAACTTAAATCCACTAATGTAAGTTTTGGCTTCCTTTTGTTTTATTTTAAACTTTTTGGCCTAAGTTTTTCTCGCTCTTAGTGTTGAAGACGTGAATCTGGTTCTGTGGGCGTTTAGGCAGTCAGCACTCACATGCTCGGCTACCTTTGCCTTTTTGCAGCTTAGCCTCACCACTCAATGAACCTACTTAGCATTTCTAGAGGCTAGCACTCAATAAAATGATTTGGGATTCTGTGTATGCTATTCTTATAATGCTTTTGTTACATTATTTTTAATAAAAAGTAAGAATGAATGTGAAATTTAAATTGTGTCTACACAGTAATATCAGAGTCGTTTATTTGTTCTTGTTCTGTATACTTAGCAAGATTTGGATTTGTGAATTAATTTTGGAAATGTTTTTAATCCTGGTTTCCAAAAATGAACTGAATTTTTTTTAATTTCTATAGATTTCATTTACAAATATGGTTTCAGTAGATGAGAGACTTATATATAAACCACATCCTCAGGACCCAGAAAGGTAAGTAAAAAAAATGTTTTAACAAACTTATTTCACAGGTGTTTTAATTCTTTTACCAATTTTTTTTTTTTAATGAAAGTTAGATCATTCTGAAACTGTGTATTTGTTTTGTTCCAGAACTGTTTTGACTCAAGAGGCCATCATCACTGTAAAAGGAGTCAGCCTCAGTAGTTACCTGGAAGGGCTGATGGCGAGCACAATATCTTCAAATGCTAGTAAAGTATGTGAGGCTGCCCCCTGGTTGCTGTTATTCCTGGGTTTTGTTTTTGGAAGAGCTTAGCAGTGACCAAGTGTTTTCCTCACAAGCCGATTTTCAGCCATGATACAATGAGAATCCATGTGAGCTGTACTTGCACAGGCTCTGGGACCCAGCACAGCTGAGTGTCAGGCCTAAGCTCTAACTCTTAGCAGCCTTGCACAGTTAAGTTAACCTTTCTGTGCCTTAGTTTACCATCTATGAAGTTGAGGTTAACTGCCCATTTCACAGGGCATGAAGAGTCAATGAGATAACATGGAAAGTGTGAAACCCAGGGCCCAGCATGTGGGAAATACTTGATTACATGTCACCATGTGTCATTTAAAGCACCAATTCTCAACCTTTTTTCATTTATCATTTCCCCCATCCCAGATCAATTTTAGAATTTTTTTTATCACCCTACCCTGTGTAATTAATTGATAGATAATACTTTATACATAAAAAGGTCGACTTTTTCCACCAGCCCAGTTAATTTTTGCCCCATTGAGAACGCATAATTTAAAGTTTAGAGAAAAGGATGCTTAGCGCACCGTTCTATAATACTTAATGTAATCATTCAGCAATGAGAAGATATTCATAGATAGATGCCCGCTTTGTTTCAGATAGAATACTAGGCTAGACTGGGGATACGTCTAGGGAAAAAAAGAAAATGTGGTCCCTGCACTTGTGGGACTAAGAAGGCAACATTCATTGCACAGTGTATCATTAGAAAAGAAAAAGTGCAGGAATGTATGAGTGTTTAATGTGTATTCAGTGAGTGATGGTGACAGCTGCATGAGGGGTGTGATGGTTGTAAGGGATGTGCAGGGAGCACTTCAGACAGGAGCTGAGTGTGCAGAGGCCCTGAGACAGGAAAAATGAAGTGCTGCTGCTGCTTCTCCTTGCGGAACTGCATAGATCATAGTATGAGGAGAAAATGGTTGAGGAAGTCAGGAACCAAATCTCTCAGGATTTTGGGTTAAATATTTGGTTTTAGCACTTACATGGGATTTTGGTTTAAAATACAAACATAAAAAGAAAAAGAGGGGTTGGCTTCTCTCCCAAAAAGGTCACTACTATAATCATGAAATAAGTAAAATATCACTGTCACTTGATTATAGATTCTTTGGAGGACATCTTTTGTATACAAAGTAAAAATCAGTTTATAGAGCGAGTCAGTTGCTCAAGGCATTTATTTGGTAAATAACCTCAGGAAGAAGCAGCAAGGACAAAAATGATCTATCCTGGTGTGGTTTAGTTAGACTTGTAATGCCCCCTGTTACTTCCTTGTGTTCCATTTATTTGATAGATGCCTTTGCTCTCACTTGGTAACAATAAATGTATTGAATTTTTTTAAGGGCCGAGAAGCAATGGAATGGGTAATACATAAATTAAATGCTGAGATTGAAGAATTGACGGCTTCAGCAAGAGGAAGCATAAGGACACCAATGGCAGCAGCAGCATATGTAGAAAAATGATGAAAGTTGTATACAACACCTAGTCCCTCGGATCTCTACTAATTGGCATTATATTTATTGTTATTTAAAAAAATACATTAAACTATTTTAGGAAGAATATTTTTTAATAAATTGAAGAAAAGGTATATTGATCAAAACAAGGAGGTACAGTGTTTCTAAATAAAAGGGAACATCTGAAATTATTAGTGTTGTTTGAAATGACTCTGGTTTTGAAGATTCCATAGTTATGTACGAATTTAATAATTTTTGAAAGGTACTTAGAAATTAGTGTTAGTATATTTAGTCCCCTTTAGGTTGAATTTTAAAGCTTTTCATGCATTGGAACTCTATCTGGCTTTGGACCAACCCCAGGACAAAGCAGAGCCACCTCCAAATAGACACAATTGCTCTGCTGTGGGACACTTCAAGAGGGAACTCATTTTCAAAGGAGAAATTGTATAGTTTTGAAAGATATAAATTTGTATAAAATAACGTGCTATAACCCACCATAAAAAACAACAGTGTTTTAATTTGGTACTTAAATAACATTTTTGGAGTTAAAATTATCACTTAAGTAATATATAACTGCATCTTTATTTTATGAAAGAGTACTATGTTGATTTGCCAAAGTTTTGTAAGTTAGTGAAGATACCTTCCATGGATTTGTACTTTATAACCTATATGCTGTATTGTGGGCTAGTTATGTTAACTGAAAAAATAAAGTCATTACCGAAATTTTTCAGCACTCTAAACTTTAACAGAAGAGCAGCTGTTCACATCTTTTAGCATTTTACATTTGTCTAACTTGTAAAATTGCCTTGTGTCAGAATCATGGTTCTGTAATTACTAAAACATGGTCTGCCAGGTTATTTAAATATAATTACCTTTTGAAGTAATTGTGACCACAGAACATCTTTTTTTCATGAGGAGCTGTACATCATTGGAAATTGCCCAAATGATGTCTTGATCTGGGGTACAAATTCCAGGTACCTATTGTTTTTAATAAGGTGCCACTAATGGGGTGGGAGTAGGAAGGGGGAGAAAGGCATTGGCCTAAAATAACCACTACATGAATTGCTTTGTAACTTATTTATGGGGAATCCTCATTTTGGGAGCCGAAGGGCCATTGCACTCAGAAAAACAATCCAGTAAATGTATTCTGTTTCATATTTTGTAGCAGTTAATTATCAACCATTAAAAAATATCTTTGATATTTGTAACTTCCTTATAGAGTATTATTGTTAAAAGGTGATTAGCTTCTTGCCTTTATTTTACAATTCTTAATGTGATCAACTTCTAGTCAGGTTTCCTTTAAAAGAAACCAGGTAATATATGTATATAAACGACAGAAATAATGTACCAAACTATTTAAAAATTAGTGTTTTTCTATTTAAAATATTGTTTAGCTGAAGACTTATTGGGGCATTTGTAAAAAGCAAGTGAAATTAAATAAGGTTTTTATTATTTTTGTAACCAGAGATGGTTTTTACAATTGCAATAATATTTCAGCTAAACAAAATACTGCTAGGTACTGATTTTTTATTAAAAGTTGCCTTGTATGTCCTAGCCGGTTTGGCCCAGTGAGTAAGGGTGTCAGCCTGTGGAGTGAACGGTCCCAGGTTTGATTCTGGTTGGGGGCATATGCCTGGGTTGCATGTAGGAGATAGCTGGTCAAGGATTCTTTTTCATCATTGATGTTTCTATCTCCCTTCCTCTCTAAAATCAATAAAATACATGTATATATAATTTTTTAAGTTGCATTGTATGATTTCTGTAAATTATATTTGTTCTGAAAAAGGTGTAATGAATGCACTAATGATAAAAAGGTTTCTTAACAAGTTTTATACTGTTTGATTTTGTTTTAGTGAGAGCTAATGATAAAATTCTCTAAATTTTTATTTTCCTGTGTAATTACTCCTTTCAGTTAAATAGCTGGTAGTTTGTGGCTTTTACCTGTAAAGATGGAGATGCATAGCAAGCAAACACATTTGAGAGGACTATACTGGAAGTATTCACCAAAAAGAGTCTTGGATTAGGAGCCCCTAATCCTATGTAATATTAAAAGTGGATTTTACACTAATGAACCTTTTTTTAAAAAAAAATGTTTTTTTCTGATTATAAGTCCTTAATATATTTTAATTTTATATTTTTATTGATTTCAGATAGAGAGGAAGAGATAGAAACATCAATGATGAGAATCATTGATCAGCTACCTCCTGTAGGCCCTCACAACCCCTGCATGTGCCCTGACAGAATAGACAGAATCAAACCTGATCGGGGTTCATAGGTCTATGCTCAACCATTGAGTCACACTGGCAGGGCTGGTTATAATTTATTAAATGTAAAAAGCAAAGTAAATTTTTTCTCCAAAGAATACACTTTTTTAAAAGAATATATTTTATGGATTTTTCACAGGAAGGGGGATAGTTGGAAACATCGATGAGAGATAAACTTTGATCAGCTGCCTCCTGCACACACCCCCACTGGGGATGTGCCCACAAACCAAGGTACATGCCCTTGACCAGAATCGAACCTGGGACCTTTCAGTCCGCAGGCCGAGGCTCTATCCACTGAGCCAAACCTGTTTCGGCTCTAATGCGCTGGGGATGAATCTAAACTGGTCGTGCTGAAACGGGTTTTCCACGTTTCTGGGGCTCTCCGCACAGGTTCTCCTAAGACTCCGGAGATGTCCGGGCTGACCACTTGTTGCCTGAAACTCGGTGTTTACCCCACACTGGTCACAGCTTCCTATCTCCCGTCCTCAAACCACGCGGCCTAGCATTCCCTCCAGCTCTGCTTGACAAAGCCGGCGTACTACAGGAGCCCGTGGAGCACAAGCTCATCACCCGACGAGGCATAGGCGTAGCCGGCCAGCCTGCTCGGGAATTGGTAGTCACGGCCCGTGCCGCGCGCTCCCATTGGCTCCCGGTGTCGGGGATTCTAGGGCGGGACCGCGGAGGCTGTTCGAAAATGCCGGGCGGGGCCCAAGCGGCTGGATTGGCAGGTCCAGGGACCCGCCCCTTCCGCTTCTCAGGCCTGATCTTCCGGCCGCTGGGTCGCGCGTTTATCCGACATTGAGGTGTCCTCACGATTCGGTCAGACCTCCCCCCCTCTCGCGGCATCATGGTGGCCTACTGGCGACAGGCTGGACTCAGGTGGGCCCGGGTCTCGAGAGGGGAGCGCGGGGCGGCCGGGGTCAGAGGTCACTCGGGCGTGTGGGGGTGGGGAGGCGAGCGCGCCCAAGATGGCTGCATTCCGGGGCTTTAGGGGCTGGCAGGGCACTGCTGGAAGCGGGCGCAGCCTCGTGAGGACCGCATGCGCTAGCACCTGCGCGCTACCTGGGGTGCAGTCCCGTACTTGGCTCGACGCCCTCCCTCCCCCTACCCCCAATGCCCCCAGAGACAGCGGCTCTCAGCGCAGGCCCTTTACCCTGCTCACGACACTGTTGTCAAAGTGACAGAACTTGGGAGATGGAAGAATGGGGGACAGTCCTCTGGATGTGGTCACTGTTAGCCTTTTCTGGATCAAATTGGGGCCCTTTACAATGTGCACACTTTTTATTCTTATTTTAAATTAACTCCGTTGCTCTTAACTGCAGAGAGCCCTGCGCACAGGTGGTAGTGGCTCATGGACGCTCCAATACGGAACCCATTTGAGGACAGAGCATCTGGTGTAACGGGAAAGACCCCGTCTAGGTTCCCTGTCAACACCTGATTGCTCTGGCTGTCACCCAGTCGAGTGCAGTACCTTGCCCCAAGTGATACACCTCTCACCTGCCCAGATAAAGTAGCACCTTCTAGTGGTGTCCTGTGGGTTGAGGCCTATGAGACACCTGAGCAGCCCAAGAGATCTTGACTCGGGAGGTCACGCAGAGTTTTTGCAGAATTGGGAGGGGGATAGTTCAGGAATGGGTACCGTTTATTAAGCACCTACTATGTGCGGGAAAGAGTGATTCATGCTTTTCAAACGTTTTCTCTCCTCCCATCCACAGATGGGGCAAGTATGATGACCTGTCTGTTTTATTCTGTTGTTTCTCTGGGTGAATGAAGGAGCTGAAAGATTGAACAATCTGAAGGTCACCCAATTAGTAAGAGTGAAAGCAGGCATTGGAACGCCTACCTCTTGGCAAAAAAACACACAAAACATCCTAATCAGAAAACATGAGAACGGAGACAGCATCACTCTCCCCTCACCCCTCCTTCCTGTTTTCAAAAAGTGTATATTTTGAAAATAAGATGTTGATGGGTGTCCATCTACCAAACAGGAAGCAGGCTGTTAGATATTTTGCTAAAATTGATGATATTCTCAAAGGACTGTTGCAGTTTAATTTGGAAGCGTTGATTGTGAAGAACCAAATCTTGGGAAAACCTTTAAATAGAGGCAGAACTTTTAATTCAAACGTATTTTTTTCTCTTTTAATTATACATACTTTATCTTGTCAGAATAACATAAAAAGTTTCAAGTAGAGAAATTGGGGGGAATCCCTCATGTTATAGACTCCATTAACATTTTGGTCTGTTTCCTGTGCTATGGGATTTTTAAAAATACATGCATTTTTTATTTATTTTTATTTTTTAAATATACTCTTATTGATTTCAGGGAGAAAGAGAGGGAGAGAGAGATAGAAACATCAGTGTTGAGAGGTAATTGATCAGCTGTCTCCTACACGCCCCACATTGGAGATCGAGCCCACAACCCAAGCATGTGCCCTGACCAGGAATGGAACCATGACCTCCTGGTTCATAGGTCGAGCTCAACCACTAAGCCATGCCAGCCAAGCTATGCATCTTTTATTTTAAATTAATATGTATTAAAGAGGGGGAAACAATATAAAGTAGAAAAACTACAGCCCACCCACCCTAATACCAGTTAAGACTCTGGTACATTTCTTCGTAGTCCTTTTCTTTGTATGGCTTCCTGTTGGCATTGTCATTTCTAAATCCAGTTCTATAATAATGTACCCTCAAACCAAAATTAAAAATATAGGAAGAAAAAAACAGTTACCAATCTGGTTGAATCCTTGATAATTAACTCTATATTGTCTCTCATTTTCTCCCAGCTACATCCGCTACTCCCAGATCTGTGCAAAAGCAGTGAGGGATGCACTGAAAACTGAATTCAAAGCAAGCGCTGAGAAGTCTTCCGGCAGCAGTGTCAAAATTGTAAAAGTGAAGAAGGAATAATGTGTAAGTTCTGATTGAGTTAGAAGAGTTACAGCTAAAATTTTGAGAGTACTTAAAGTAATTTTACTTTTGAACTTGTCCCATTTTTGGTCAATTTGTCCCTGTAGAAGTTAATGAGATAATAATTTAAAGCATACAGGTTATACAAGTCCCTTAGCAAAATCAGAAAATGTTGTTTGGGGCCCTGACAAGCAGAAATAATTGGCACATTGATTTTCAGCTCATTTAGCAGTGCTTAGGTAGAGAGCCATCTCATTTTAATTAAACTTGTTTTATTTTCACAAAGTCAAATAATCTGGAGGATAAACTCCCCATTTTTGTAATTGCTATTGGCATTACATAAGAGTTCAGGAGCTTGAAAAATTATAGTTCTTTGTGATTTTGTTTCCCCCATACCTGCTAATGTTCTCACAAATCGCTACCTAATAAAGGGCTGCAAGTACAGGCAAGGGTCCTGCCATTTATCAGGCAGTAGAATCTGCAAAGTGAGCCCTGCTTTTTGCCAAGTATACTCTGTTCCCAGAGGGTTTGGCCATTTCACTTCTCTAAAGGTGTTGGCAATGATAAGCTCCATTCTGCACAGCACAAGACAGTTTTGTACATTTGATCAGTCAGACATTTGTGCTCTGAACTTCTGAAGGGATTGCTCTATAAACAACTTTTTTGAACATTGTTATTTCAAAGATAAGTGAAGTAAATTACTAGAGAGATGTTTTCCAGATTTCGTTTTCTTGTTTTGCTTTTTAAAAAGCTTCCGACCCACAGAAGCATGGAAATGTGATAAATATTAATCCTTTGGCAGCTTGTGGTTATGAGCAACTTTACTTATTGGAACTGTCTTTCCTAAGCGCTTCTCATTTTCATTTTGAATTCATAAATATTTTATTACCAATCTAGAGATGCAGTGTTTTGAATTTAGTCCTTGTTCTAGGGCAGCGGTTCTCAACCTGTGGGTCTCAACCCCTTTGGGGGTCGAATGACCCTTTCACAGGGGTCACCTAAGACCATTGGAAAACACCTATTTCCCATGGTCTTAGGAACCAACATACTGCTCCTCGCTGTAGCAAAATGTAGCAATGTAGTTTACTGTTGTTATATTAAGACTGTTACCCATGCTATACCATGATTCAAGACAAAATTTCATTTATTTATAATTAGAAATAAATATTTCACAATATATAATTACATATTTTTTTGATTAATCACTATGCTTTAATTATGTTCAATTTGTAACAACGAAAATACATCCTGCATATCAGATATTTACATTACAGTTCATAACAGTAGCAAAATTACAGTTATGAAGTAGCAACGGAAATAATTTTATGGTTGGGGGTCACCACCACATGAGGAGCTGTCTTAAAGGGTCGCGGCATTAGGAAGGTTGAGAACCACTGTTCTAGGGGCTCTCTGTATAATTGCATAATTCTGAGTGATGAGACCAGATTTATGTGGGGTTGTTTTGTTTTTAACAGTGAGCTAACTTACAGAATCACAGCCCTGCTCTGCAGCATAGTCTAGCCAAACCCCCCATCTCACTCCCATGACCTTTTGATATCCTTGGGTCAGGAAGCAGTGTCCAGGTCCGTAAACAAAATGTTGGCCACTCTCCATATGTCCTGCAGGGGATTCACCCCACTCCCTCAGCAGGGTGGGGAGGAGGAGGGAGGGGTTCGGTGTCTTTCAAAGGCAAAGTAGTTTCTTTATTGCTAGGCAAGTGTTTGGTTTTACTTAGGGAAGTAAGTGCCTGTTCAGCTAAGGCCCTGCCGAGAGCCAAGGCTCCTCACCGAAACCACAGTTACGTTATATAATTCACTATAAGGAGGTTATTTCCTCCATTCACATTGGGTTTTCAAGAAAACAGAGGACTAGCAGCTTCTGCATTTTCTTTTTTCCTCTAGACCCTGCCTAAAGCTTGAAATGCTACATTTTCAAGGTGAAGATGTGTGGGCACAGGTTATGGCAGATTGAAAACAATCTCACTTCATGGGGAAAATAACACCTGTCTTATGGATGGATTGACATTGCCAATAAACTGAAACATGCTTCCCTCAGGCTGCTGAATTGGTTTCTGTCAGTTCTTTTTCTTTATGGGAACTGTCTGTACAACTGCTGGGCTGGGACTCTGAGAACTGAGGTATCTCAAGTAGGGGAAACAGTTTTAATATCCAGTGACTAAAGAGATATGGGTAACAGTTTGAAAATGTCTCAAAATAGAAAGTACTCTTTTTCATGACTTTAACTGACAGACTATGTCATTAAGGCCCTGGCTGCTCCTTATCTCTGAATCGAGGGGTCATGTCAGACAGGAGTCTACAGGTAGTGTGCTGCTTGGCCAGTAGCTTAAATGAAAATAGTTACTAAAGTCCTTGATTAGAAGAAAAATACTAAATTGTAGTATTTACTTTTTTTCTTGAGCACTTAAAACCTGGTTTGATGAATGAATCTTTTCATTCTGGGAGTATTGCTCATAGGAAATGAGGCACAGCCTCACTCACCAGCTTGTAGAGCTAATGGCCACGCTGAAATTAAAATCCAAGGCTCCTACCTGCAGTCTCGGGGTGATGATTACAACAGTTAGATGGTGTTTGCGAGGTGACTCATTTAGTCATTAAATATTTATCATTGAAGAATTATTGCAAGTGCTTTGTTTTTATATTTCTTTGAAACTTGGAAGCACTTGGCAGAGTAAAACTTCATTGCAGAGTTAACTGCTTAATTTTAACTGTTTTTGGAGAATAGAGAACTAAATTTGAACAGGAAATTTTGAAACATGGTTCAGTTGGTGCATCGGGACCAGTTCTCCCCATGGTACTTAAGCTAATAAAAATTTTATCAGGGCCACTTAGTGCAGAAGGAGCCCAGAAAAATGTCTGCTCTCAGCTCATGGAGAAGACCCTGCACCTCAAGTAGAAACCTCAAGATTTGTAGGTTTTATTTAATTCTTAGCATAGGACATGCTGGGAACAGCAGAGCAGTGGGGAGAGCCGAGCTGGGAGCCACTGAGAGTTTCTGTGGTCCTTTGCCCTGAGCTGTTATCCTGCTATCTGGGCACCTGGGTTGTTTGGTGATGGAGAGACTAGGAAACATCGTTCATACAAACATGAGTCAGTGACTCATGAGGCCTTTAGGCCTTTTTGATAACTAGACAACGTAACTGGCAGGCAAAGAGCTAAATTATTTTCAGCCAAGTAATTAGAAATGAGTCATTTATTAGGGAGGCAAATGTGATCATTGGAGGTGAGACTTAGGGACAGGGCTTACGACATGGCAAGGATTAAAGGAACTGAATAAAATAAATTGTCTGCCAGCAAAGAGTCTCTAAGGCTCTTTCTCTGTGATTGAAAAATACCTTGAACTGGTAACTGATTAAATAAACTCTGTGTCCAGTCCTGCTGGGTAGCTTGCAGGACTATCCAGGTTACCAGGGGCCCCAATCAGATCGTGTTGTGGGTATTTTAGTCACTGGTTGGGATGGTTAAGGCTGTCGTTAATCTGCAGTGCCCTGGGGTGGGAGGCATAGACATCGGACAAACTCTTAAAATTTCGATTCTACTATGTCGGTCCCTGAGAGACCAATGTCACTGTAGTGATCATACTACTAAAGTAATTGGCTCTTCAAAATCAGAGGGGACAGATTTCTTTTGGTTTCTAGATTTTTAGGTTTTTGTTTTTTTGTTTTGTTTTGTTTTTAATCTATTTCTACCATACGAAAGAGTAGTCTGATGAGAAGCATTTTGAAATATTTTTAACTAAAATTAATCAGTCTGGGTGGTTAGACTACAAGAAAAGCAATTTATTTAGTCTGAAATAAAGCAATTGAACCATGTAAAATTGAATTTCTTTATAGTTTAATGATTACTATTGAGCAAACAAAATCTTTATAGTAATGTAAGTCAGCACAAGTCTTTTTCTTTTTAATTTAGATTTATATCCTTCCTCCCATCCACTTAATTGCCTTTTTAGATTGAGAAGGAAAGTGCTCCAGGAAGCATGAGTATGAATTCTTAGGTAATCACAGGTTGTATGACTTTTTAGCATCTAAGGAAGTTCATAACTTCAAAGTAAGAGCTTACAGGTGCAGCTTCTTATTCAATCTGATTGTGTTTTTAGTGATCCTTGAACCTCAAGTAGAAAGTGTTTAAAACTTTTTTTTCCATTTTGTAAACAGAAGGCTTGCTATACTGCCGACCGCAAGAGTTTAATTTTCTCTTGGCAATTTCAGTCATTTCCTTTGATTCATTTGTGAAAAGTAATGTTTCCCAGAATGACCTATATCTTTCCCCCTCTCCAAGCCCCCTAAACCTGCCTGCACCTGCTACCTCATTATTGCAGATTATGGAAGCAAATCAAGAGGTAAGACCCAGTGCCTGCAAGTGAATCCCGGCTGTCCGTGGAGCAAACAAGGTAGAGCTCAGTGGTAATTGTAAGCCATTACACCCTTACGGCCCTTAGGGCCGGCAGCATATGTTAGAAATAGGTAAGCTGTAATTAAGTTACAGGCGATTTGATTATGCTCTTGTGTGTTTGATCCTGTTGCAATGAGAGCAGATTAAAACCATGTGATAGTTAAAGCTGTGTCATCCTGCAAACATGACAACTTCTGCATTAATCCAAACTAGAAAAGTCCCCTAATGAGATGATGTCCTCTGTCACCAATAGGGACACTGTCGACATCAGGCTGCCCCGCCCACACTGTGCCCTTGCGAGTGAGCAGGGGCTTGCAGCGTGCTCACAAGGTGATGACTAGATGGGAGAGGGAAAGCCATTCCAAAGTAGCCTGGAGAGGGACCCTGGAGAGGGTGATTGATGAGGTCCCAGAGTCTGACACTAGTAAGAAACATAAATGGTAAATGTGTGTGTGGAAAGCTGGCAACAAGGAGCAGATTGGCACTCCTGCATTTTACCTGTCATTTCTGGTTTTGGTTTTGGCCCGCACTTTCCTCCCTTTCCCCCAACTGTGTTGTGCACACGGACTACACATTTTGCTGGTGGCTGCTGACTCACTTACCTCAGCTGTGTGACTCCCCAATACCACTTGGTCACTTGGCTTTCCTGGAAGCCAGCAAGCATGAGGGGGTAGGGGGTGCTGGGAAGAGTCCTCGCAGCCTGGGACCCCAAGTCAGGAGTCCAGGTGCAACTCGGTGCTGACAGTTACAAGGTACCATCCTCCCCACACCATGTGCTGCCCTGCCCGCGCGTGCTGTCCATACAGTAAACAGTTGTAGACAAAGGGAGTATTTTGTGATAAATTCACTTTACTATTCAAAGGAATACGGACAATGCATGGAATACAGCGCCAGAGAAGATCCTGAAGCCATCAGTGATTTCCCCGCCCCACCCACCGCCCCTGCCCTTGTCCGTGTCTGTGTCTGTCTGAGCTAGCGCTGAGTGGCTGTAAGTAGTGGTCCTCGGTACTGCCCAGTGGAGCAAGCAGCCTTGGGGTTGCTGCTTAGAGCACTCGTGTGAAGAGCTGCTCTCATGCCAGCCGCTCTCTCTGTCAGCCCTCCTTATCCTCTGCTTCCATTTCTGCCTCTTCCACCACCTCGTCATCTTCCTCCAGACCTACTTTGGCATCTTGAATCTGCTGGTACTCAGATACCAAGTCATGGATATTGCTCTCGGCCTCCGCAAATTCATTGATGTCCATGCCCTCGCCAGTGTACCAGTGCACAAAAGCCTTCCTCCTGAACATGGCCGTGAAGTGCTCGGACACCCTGGTGAACAGCTCCTGGATGGCCGTGCTGTTACCGATAAAGGTGGCGGCCATGCTCAGCCCCGGGGGTGGGATGTCACAGACGGCCACCTTGACGTTGTTGGGGATCCAGTCCACGAAGCAGTTACTGCTCCGGGTCTGCACGGTGAGCATCTGCTCGTCCACTTCCTTGGTGGACATCTTGCCTCGGAAGATGCAGGCCACTGTCAAGTAGCGGCCGTGCCGGGGGTCACAGGCAGCCATGCTGTTGCGGGCATCAAACATCTGCTGGGTGAGCTCAGCCACCGAGAGGGCCCGGTACTGCTGGCTGCCCTGGGCCGTGAGCGGGGCGAAGCCGGGAATGAAGAAGTGCAGACGGGGGAAGGGAACCATGTTCACGGCTAGCTTGCGCAGATCGGCGTTGAGCTGGCCCGGGAACCGGAGGGAGGTGGTGATGCCACTCATGGTCAAGGACACCAGGTGGTTGAGGTCTCCGTAGGTGGGCGTGGACAGCTTCAGGGTGCGAAAGCAGATGTCGTAGAGGGCCTCATTGTCGATGCAGAAGCAGGCATCAGCATTCTCGATCAGCTGGTGGATGGACAGCACGGCATTGTAGGGCTCCACCACCGTGTCCGACACCTTGGGCGAGGGCATGACACTGAAGGAGTTGAGGATGCGGTCGGGGTACTCCTCCCGGATCTTGTTCATGAGCAATGTGCCCATGCCTGAGCCGGTGCCCCCGCCCAGTGAGTGCACGATCTGGAAGCCCTGCAGGCAGTCGCAGGCCTCGCTCTCGCCCCGCACCACGTCCAGGACACTGTCCAGGAGCTCCGCTCCCTCCGTGTAGTGGCCCTTGGCCCAGTTGTTGCCAGCTCCAGAGTTACCTGTGGCAGAGGACATGTGGTTACCTCCCCAGAGAAGGAGGAGATTGGGTGGAGAGAAGAGGACACCATTAGCAGGCATCCTTCTCTCGGCCCAATGGAACCTTCCAGAAAAACCTACCATGGACAAAACTGTCTGGTTGAAAGAGACTTCCCAATTTGCTAGATTGGATGCTGTCCATCGTCCCAGGTTCCAGGTCTACCAAGATGGCTCGGGGCACATATTTCTTACCTGCAGAAAAATAGAAGTCAGCAAATTATTGTTTTTTCTAAAAGTTAATGTTTCGCCCTAACCAGTTTGGCTCAGTGTACAGAGCATCAGCCTGGGGACTGAAAGGTCCCCGGTTCAATTCTGGTCAAAGGGACATGCCTAGGTTGTGGGCTCCATCCTCAGTAGGGGGTGTGCAGGAGGAAGCCGATCAATGATTCTCATCATTGATATTTCTGTCTCTCTCTCCCTCTTCTTTCCTCTCTGAAGTCAAGAAAAATATTTTTAAAATAAAATAAAAATTAATGTTTCATCAAAATAGAATCTTGTGATACTGGACTCTCTCCCTCCCAGAAAAATGGTGGCTTTGGTAGAGATTTACAATCACATCCTGACCTTAACAACACACAAATCTACAAAGTGCCTTGAAAATTACTTTCTCGTTATTGTTTTGTTATGTTGCCAATGACAGAGATTCTATTCCTATTGGAAATGCTGCTAGTTTTTATTTAAAAATCAAATGGGAAAGTTGGTGCTTAAACTGCGTGTGTTAAGACATGTGCCCCCCTTTAGTGACTTCTTTGAACAGAGCTTGGGGAACCCATCACTCAGCCTCCTGCGGATGTGCCCGAACATCACCCATGGATATCTCATGGTCCCTGTTGAGCACTGGCTGCTCCAGAGCACAGCATCCTACCATGGGCCTCGTTGTAATACACGCTGATCCTCTCCAGCTGCAGGGCACAGTCTCCGCCATAGCTCCCAACCGAGTCGATGCCATGCTCCTCACCAATCACCTCCCAGAACTGAAAGCAGAGGAAGAGTGGTCAGTGCGCAGAGGGACTCAAAAAAGGTGATGTTGGCTGCAGGTTGGACAGGAAAACAGGAGGTGGCCTTGGGCCTGCCTCTCTGGGTCTCCCTGGCTGTCCCTTCCCAAAATATGCTTTTGGTCCTTTTCGTAAATCCTCTCCGAGGCATCATTTCCTTTGTGCCTCTACTACAGATGCATCTGAAGACTGCATTCCACACCCACCTGAACTCCCCAAATGAACTGTCAACATACATTAAGTTGGATTTTGCTCTGATTAAATTCAGGCTGTTGTATATATTAAAGCTGTCGTTTAGAATTTCACATCACAGTGTAGCTCTAATTTTACCTGTAGTGCTCCAAGCATACAAAGAATAGACTACAAGCCCTAGCCAGTTTGGCTCAATGAATAGAATGTCGGCCTGCGGGGTAAAGGGTCCCGGGTTTGATTCCAGTCAAGAGCACATACCTTGGTTGCAGGCTCCTTCCTAGCCTGGGTCCTGGTCCAGGCATATGCAGGATGCAACCAATCGATGTATGTCTCTCACATTGATATTTCTCTCTGTCTTTCCCTCTCTCTTCACTCTCTCTAAAAGTCAATGGAAAAATATCCTTGGGTGAGGATTAAAAATAATAATAAAGTATAGACTTCAGAATGAAATAGACTGAACTCTTAGCTGCTTTCACAGTAATATTGCACTTCACTTTGGATGCACTTATTTGGATTTTGCACTTATTTTCATGTAGTTTACCCAAAGCCCATAACTGGAACATCTACTAACTTGCCCGATGCAATGTGCATTTTGATGATCAGGTGTGCACACAGTTCAAAATTGTGTATAGTTTACTTACCCTCATGTAACCAAAACATACAGCACCTTAGTTTACTTACCCTCGTGTAACCAAAACATACGGCACCTTCAATCACCCATACAGTACTTATTAATGTAGATACATGCCAAGCTCTCAATATGGAAACAGTTACCGGACGCCTTCTTTTCATTGCCCCGAGGAAGTCCAGAGTCCCATGCAATGAACACATCTATGCTCAAGTCCCCAAGGGCTTTTTCCCAGCCAGCCTTTTGTGAATGATGGCTCTGCTTCGGCCATGGTCTTATTTGCAATAAGTTACCAGCACTGTCCAGGGTGTGGAAGAATCAATCAAGTTCTGTGATACCACAAATGAAATACAACTTCAAGTTCTTATGGACCCAAATAATAAATAGTTGCTGTGGTTCTGACTACAAAGTTTTGGAGTGAGAGCTGAAACCCTATCTTGACTGCTCTCCCTCTCAAGGGCCTCCGTCCACACTAACTTCCAGCGTCAGGGCAGTGGGACTTGGGCCTCCTCTGTGGGCTGTAGTTTGAACATCTTATCACTGTCGTGTGGAAGGCTGATGCTTCCCTTCAAGCAGTAAGTGTCTTTGTCCCAGGTTTTAGCAGACAGTGGGAGACAACCCCGTGTCCATCGGGGATGAATGGTAACAAATGCAGTCCACCCACCCAAGCAATATTCAGCCTTAAAAAAGGAAG
This sequence comes from Lasiurus cinereus, assembly GCA_011751065.1. NCBI lineage: Eukaryota > Metazoa > Chordata > Mammalia > Chiroptera > Vespertilionidae > Lasiurus > Lasiurus cinereus. The sequence continues at coordinate 1,045,092 of JAAGEH010000006.1, forward strand.
GATCCTGGCTGGGTGGCTCAGTTGGTTGGAGCATCGTCTGGTGCACCAAAAGGTTGTGGGTTCGACTCCTAATCAGGACATATTACCTAAGTTGTGGGTTCGATCCCCAGTCTGGGGCTTCTGGTAGGCAACCGTTTGGTTATTTATCACATCAATGTTTCTCCCTTCCTTGAAAATCAAGGAGAATGTCCTCAGAGAAGGATTTAAAAAAAAAAAAAAAAGGAAGGAAATCCAGTTACCTGCTATAGCCTGGATGAACTTCAGGACATTGTGCTCAGTGACATAAACCAGTCACAAAAGGACAAATTCTGATGACTCAACTTACATGAGGGACCTAAAGAAGTCAAACTGAGTCAGAGTAGGCTGATGGGGTTAGGGTTGGGGAGAGGAATGCAGGGTTATTGTTGCGCAGGGGCAGAGTTTCAGGGTTGAAAGAGGCACTGAGTGCTACCCTTTTAAATAGTTAAGGTGAGAGGGGAGAATAGTTAAGGTGGTAAATTTTATGCTGTCTTTCACCAGTATTTTAACATTTTAAAGACGGTTTTACAGTTCATACTTGTAAAGGTAACTTAAAAACAGCAATGAGAACAATCAGACACTATAGGATTGGTCATTTTCCGATTAGGGCTCTCATTGTTTTCTTAGCATTACCAACTGAGCCAGGTCATTTGTAGAAAATTTTAAGGGGGGAGAAGAAAAACTCATTTATATTCCAGAGGTTGCATTTTAATTCTTACTGCTATTGGGCAAAAACCTTGTAGGTTTACCGTTTACTTTCCTGTTGCATATTAAATGGAACAGCAGTTGATCCTTTTAACCTTATAACCTAAAGGGGAGGGAAAGATAGCTTCGTGATATGGTATTGAAAGTTTCCCAACAAACTGGAAAACTGGAGACAAATTACTATTTTCAGATATAAAAAGTTCATTGCTTAAAGATGATAAAAGTAAAAAATAGTTGATGTGTATCGTACACAAGAGACTACAAAATTAACATGAATTAAATTAACCCTGTCCGCCTGTGGTATTTCCTGAGTCTCTAATTAAAGTCTGTTTAATAATCAAACGCCCAGCAAGTGCATGCGATCTGTTCAGCTGACGGAGGGCAGTTTCTTGGTTGTCTGCACCATGGACAGAGGTGAAGTCATTGCTAGGAATGAAGGCACCTTACCTTGGCTCCGATCTGGTTGCCACACTGGCCGATCTGAATGTGCACAATTTCACGCATCCTTGCTTTGTGCCCAAGGGCAAGATCTTCGCTGAATCCTCAGACCCTGGGAGAGATGCCCTTTACCAGTGTGAGCCCAGCACTTCTGGTCATCGTAGTGATGGGACCAGCTGCCCCCCAGTGTGACCCAAGGGTGTGTCCAGCCCAAGGCCAGCCCAGCCCTCCTGTTTTGGCCTATCATCCTAGTGAAGGGGGTGTTCTTTTCCTCTCCCAGCACAGAATATTGCCTGATCATTTCCTAGAGTTCAAGACCAAAGGCTGCCTTTGTGCACGAAGCCCAGCAGTCCAGCACAAGGTGTGGGCTTGCGAGATGGACTCTTGGCACTGGTTGGTGAGGCATGTGGTATGCTGAGCCTGGCCCCTCATCACCCTTTCTAGCCCTGTGTTCTGTTGTCCCCTTTGCTCTTGTCCTGCTGTCTGGGGCTCATTGCCTGCAGTGGTTTCCTTGAGCAGACCAAGAGGACTCAGGGGCCTGAAGGATGCCCACCCACATTTCCATTTTGCTAAGGCCCAGCCAAGGGCAGCTGAACTGGGGGGTGCAGAGGATAGACCTGTTCTGCCAGATCCTCAGCATGCTTCCGTGAGCTCCCAGCAACTTGTAAAACCAGGCCCAGGCCCCCCTCCCACCTCCTACCCACAGCCAGCCCTGTCTAGCAGCACAGAGCTCTGGGGGTGCAGGCAGAGCCACATCTCAGTCCTGAAGCCCCAGCACATGTGCAACTGTCCCTAACAAGCACCTGCTTTCTGAGGCCTCTCTCAGCCTTTGCCAGGGACCCAAGGCAGGCCCTCATCATTGGACAGCTACCAACCGGCACCTGCCCTATACCGGGCACACATTTGGGAACTGGGGTTCAGGGAATGGAGGAGATGGTGCCGGCAGCCAGAGTCTCAGAACTCTGAGGAGGTGACTGATTTAGGAAGGCAAGTCCCCAGGATGTGGATTCAAAAGCAGGATTGAACTGGACTTAGCCCAGAAGCCCTGGCCCCTGTTCTCCCTGCCTCTGACCTGACAGGTGATGTCGGTTGAGGGGTCAGTCCTGCCTTCCGGGCCTTTCCAGACCCTTGACTCCTAAACTCTGTGTACTGCCCAGCCTGGGCCGCCTGAGGTGGAAGTATGTGGGATGGGAAAAAAAGTTGCTAACAATGGACTTGGAGGGAAGGGGTGGTAAATAGCTTCTACTCACTCCCAAAGGCATTCATCCATAGGAAGGACCTGAGCTGTCCATTGGAAGCAAATCCCAGAGGTGGGGAAGGAGAACTTGTCCCCCAGGGGCTGGCACGAGAGCTGCTCTGGTCTGCCACTGTCCAGAAGAGGCCCTGTGACTCTGGGCCAGGCCTTAGACCAGGGAAAGTTGCTGTGTAGGACGCTCCTAGGACAGTCAGGGGCATTTGAATAGACGGTACACATTGCTCAATAACATTGTGTCCGTGTTAGAGTTCCTACATGTGATAGGGGCCTGGAGCTTATACAAATAGAAATCTTTGTTTTCAAGAGATAGTATGACGCACTGAGGTCAAGAGTCACCAGGCCAGCAATTTAGTCGCAAACATTTAGGTAACACAATAAAAATGTGATTCATGGAAAGAGGTGAACCAGTGTGGCAAGTTGTTAACAGTAGGTGCATTTTCCCCAACGTGGGGCAGGATTAGCCCGGGGAACTTCTCCAGTTTGGAATTTCCTTCTATTCAAATCTCAATGATGATAGGTTTCACAGATGCCTCTGGTTCAAATCATACCACCCTCAAAGGTAAAGAAAAGAAAGTATAAATTCAAGATGAAGGAGTTTGCAGTGTCTACCAGTACTTTTCACAAATTAAAAAATAAGCTTTCAGCTCTCATGAATGTCACCTCATTTCCTTTCCCTGGGTGCCCTCTTCCCTCATCCCCTGCAGACCTCACCTTCCCCTGCTCATCAGACTCCCTACAAAGTCCCAGAGCCCCGGAGCAGCTCCCCTGTGACTTCCTGGAGCACCTTTATCTTCCCCTCAGTCTCTGGGTCTCTCTCTCTCTCTCTCTCTCTCTCTCTCTCTCTCTCTCTCACACACACACACACACACACACACACACACACACACACTCACACCTGCAGCCCCAGCACTTTACTTGGCCCTGTTTGCTAATCACTTATTCTCATGCCTTATCTACCATCAGTCTGGCAACTGCTGCTATCTTTCCACCTTCCAGTCCCCCACCTGCCCCTCGGGCAACAAAGCCTCAGCAAATGTTTGCCGAGTGCACACAGACAGCTGGGCAAGTTTGAGCAGCCATGGCAAGTTTTCATAAAGGCAATAATGTATTTATTCCTCATGGGGTTGGGGGTAGGGAGGGTGAGGCTAGAGGGTTTTCCCTCCAACCCTTAAGTGGCTGTTGATGGGGTAACCGTAGGTGCTGTTAGAGCTGCTAATGGGGCCATGTGGGCTGCGAGGACACAGCCAGGCAGGGGCTGGATCTCTCTGTGCTCCTTCTTCGCTGTGTGGGCAGAAGCCACTGTGTGGGTCTCCCACCATCTCCACCCGGCACACACTCCTCTTGGTCATCTCAGTTTGCCCAGGGAGGAGAGACCAGGCTCCCAGATGGGTGCCTAAAAGGTTTTTCCGTTAATGGGGCAGTTGGCAAAAGAGGAAAGAAGAGGAGCTGTTTGCTTTGAGCTGTTTGCTGGCAGTGTTTACTCAGTCTTGGCACTGCACTCAGCTTTGGATACTGCTGGGGCGAGGGCAGATGCTGGGCAGGGAGCCCACAGTTCGGGGCCGAGGCTCAGCTGCTCATGGGCCTACCTCCTCCCTGAACCTGAGTTTTCTCAGCTGCAACACAGGGTAGTGGTCGTCGGTGCGCTGTGGGGACTATGCCTTTGCAGGCAGTGTTTTGCAAGTCTGCTTCCAAGGGTGTTAGAGGCTGCGGCTCCCTGTATATATGGCACCATTTATTTCTAGGTAGTGAGCACCTACTATGTGCCAGGCTGAGCTAGTTGTGGGCACAGAGGGCTGGCTGTCCTGGTTTAAGCTGTCTGGGTGGAACAGAGTGGTAAGAAAGGCATGGGTCTGAAAGCGGCCACTCTACACCCCTCTGTCCTGGTGAAGGTAGCTGTGTCCCATGGAAAGAACTCGCCTTGGAGGGCCCTCCTCAGACCAGCAGTGGCAGCCCCTCCTGGGGCCCACATGATGGTGACCCTCCAGCCCTAAACTGCAGCGAGGGATGAAAAGTGGCTGTCTGTGACGAAGGACAGTCCTTTGTCCCCCAGAGAAGGGCTGTGGCAAAGGTAGGTTAGCAGTGACTGCCCGGGAGCTCAAGTATCAGTGAGCATCACTGCAGAGGCCAGAGGGCAGAGGGAAGAGGGCAGAGATTAGGAGCAAAAGCATCCCAAGGAGTGCATGGTGGTGATACCACTGCATGACAGGAAAGCCACTGCCTGCGGATGCTGAAATGACCCTTAGTTGGGCACCTCCCCTGGCGCGCTGTTGGCCACAAGAAGATGCGGTGGCAGCCAGCCCCTTCCTGCATGTCACTGTGTCTATTATGGGAATAAGACTACTATGATAAGGAAAACCAAGTGTCACCAGAAACCCCAGATCGACTTCTCCCAGACTTCCTCCAGGAGATGCCCCCAGTGGTCAGATGGAGCCCCCTCCACCCCATTTGACAAATGAAATAGATTCAGGAAAAACACAGCACACTTAGAATTCATTGATTCCATCCGCCCCTGATCCTCTTCTGGGTACATCAAAGTTCCGTGAATAACTCCGAGGAGATTGTTGAATTATAGTGTTTGCTTGTGATTCAGAGGCAGAAATTTTTCCAAATGTTAGCAAGAAAATGACATCTGAGGGGCCATTATGAGTGACTCAGTGGTGTGGGCAGATCAGCTGCACCGCGCTCCCTGTTCTTGTCCTCGGCTTCGGGTGTTCTCTAGCTGTGAGAGAAAGTTCTAGAGGAAGAATAAGTAATTTGCAGAGAGGAGGGCTTGGGAGAGCATGTCTGTATTCCCACAAGCCAGGCTGCCCGGCTTCATGGAGGAGTTTTAGACCTGATCCCCCAGCCGAAAATCCCCATGGCACTCATAGCACACTGTCCTCGGGGCCACTCTGCACTTCTCCCCGCATCCCCACCTCCAGGCCCAGGCAGTGAGACACTCTGCCAGCTCTTTGGGCACATCAAGGATCAGAGTTGGACTGTGAGTTTCCAAGGTGCAGGAGGAAACACACACACACACACACATGTACGCACACACACTTCCCCAAACTGCTGTGATTCTTCAGGGACACATTAGCTGTCTCCATCCCACCTCTTCCTCTCCCAAGCCAGACAGGACCCGATAAGCAACGCTCGGCGGCGGAAACTGAGATAAGCCTAGCACCGCCAGCACCTGGAGCTGAAATCAAACAGAAACATGCACTTCTTCAAGCCCAGTGTTTGTCCAAGAGACCTGTTGTGTGCCTCTCAGAAATCCATTTGTTTATCCAACCAATACTGGCCAGGTGCTCTCTGGGGGTTCAAGGGACCTCAGCGAAGTAGAGAAGGGGGTCCTTGCTCTCCAAGGATGCAGACATACAGCCCAAGTTCCCTGTCCACTGGCCTTTGCCAAGTTCTCTGCCACTTCATTTGGGAATCTGAGGCTTGGAGAAGAAATCAGCTCACTTAAGTCCCAGAATGAGGGTCAGGTTGCAGATCTTCAGGCCCCTATGTCCAGGGGTACAATGTGAGGTGTTGAGAGGGGTCAGCCCACTGGCCTCCAACGAGGCATCTGGGGAGCCCAGACTGCTTACCTCCTCTTTCTCCTCTCCCCTGGCCCGCACCTGGGTCCTGCCAGCTCTGCCTCCCAGGCAGATAGTCATGTGCCTGCTGTCTGGTTGTCTACAAGGCATCATCAGCTGCCCATCCTTGACCACAGCAGATCCCACCTGATCTCACTCTGCCTCCTTCCATCTCCTCTGCTCATGGCCACCAGAGGGATCTTATCGCATAAACCAGGCCCTGCCCTTCAGGAGCCAGCTGCCCCAGGGGAAAACTGGCCCTCTCATATGCAGGGCAGAGGGTCCACACCTCCTGGCCTGCACCTGCAGGAAGCGTGGCCGTGGGCGGTAGGCTGGAGGCCTAAGGGGCATGTTTAGGGCACCTTTTAGCTCTCCGTGACCTTCGTGCCTGTTGGTCAGACACCCCGGCTACCTCGTGCCCCTTAGCTTCTTCCAGGTGAGCACCCACCAAGCATGTTTGTGTGTTGAGGACTTTGCATAGTCTCTCCTGTCTGCCTCGGATGTGCAGCACTTCCCATGCCAGTGTCCTTGCCACCAGTCTCCACTACCGGGAGTGCCCTCCCCAGAGGCCCCATCTCTAGCTGGTCCTGTTGTATCCATTTCCAAGCACCTTCTACTCCCTGAGGGCTTCCTTTCTCCACGTGTCCCTTTCCTGTGTGTAAGCTCCTCGAAGGCAGGGGCTGGCACAGTGGTGCTCAACAAATGCCAGGTGCTCGGCAAATACCTGTGACTGCCTGACTTCAGAGAGCCACCAGATCTGACCGGTGAATGACCAAGACCCTTCAGGCAGGGGTCATGGGCAGCTCTCAGGCGGGTTCGACATTCTGGGCTCGGCCATGTTCTGAAGGTCATACTGACAGCCAACCTCATGAATGGGGTCCTAAGGAGGCAAGTGTGTGCAGCCAACAGAGAGGTTCGTGGTGATGCCTTTGGGGACAGCAGCAGGATGAGGTCACACTTGACCCTCCAATAGGAAGGCTTCCCTTGCGAAGGTGGCTGGGATTCAGCTGGAGCATCTGACCTCTTGGCCACGGGAACGGAGAGGTCCCTGCACTGGCAAGAATGCCGAAGTGCCCTGCGAAGTCAGCCATGGCAGGTGAGCAGGGTCAGCATCCCTCCAAACAACACCGGTATCCAGGATGTGGCCAAACTCAGGAATGTGGAGTAATGGGAAGTATCTTCAGCTTGCAGGGTAGGAGCCACCACACAGCCTGAAGGTTTCAAGGGGTGAAGTTTCCAAGGAAATTCCACAGACACAGAAACAACCTGTCTGCACTCTCCTTCAAGTGGGGGAGAGCGGGCCAGTCCCAGCCCAACTAGAAAGTATGTGTGTTCTTCATCGGGATGAGGGGAAATCAACCCTATTTTTAAAAATAATAGGTTTTTGTATGGTGGCCTTGGATCATGTATGTGTCAGGAGACTTTATAGAGGAAAAGAAAAGGTGGGGGAACTAGATTCTAACCTGCCACCCATGAGCCTACGCTAAGTACAGGTCTCCTCACCTCTGTGGAGCCTCAAAATGGGGAGATAGCATCTGGCTCCCATCTCATAGGGTTGTGCCAACATCTAAAGAGGACAGATGATTCCCAGTCTGGAGACTATTCTAGAAAGTCATAGCCTCTGCCTTTAAGCACCACTAGGAACAGGTATGACTCAGTTACGTCCAAGAGGAAAATACCAGGGCACAGGTAGACTTCCAGAGAGAGGACTTGGTAGTGGCTTCAGGGTGACTCCACATCTCAGCACCTGCAAGACTTGCCCCAGGTGGGTCACACAGAGTTCAGGAGGGAGTAGCTAGAGCTGGTGGGCCCCTGCCCAGGTCTTTCTGCTCCAGGCTGAAGAAGATGAGTCTTTATCACAGACTAGAGGCCCAGTGCATGAGATTCATGCACTCAGGAGAGGGGGAGCCCTCAGCCTGGTCTGCACCCTCTTGCAGTCCTTCCTGGAGCCCTAGGGGATGTCCTGCTGCTGCAGAGGGGAGAGAGGGTCCTGCCACTGTCTCTGCACTTGCCAGCCTTGAGCCCAGCTTCTGGCTGAGCAGCACTCCCCTGGTGGTCAATGTGTGTCATAGCAACCAGTCATTCTGCTGTTCAGTCGATTTGCATATTAGTCTTTTATTATATGGGTTGCCCTCACAGGACTGGTCACCAGGTCTGCCAAGGGCGAAGCTGTGCTCAAGTGCACTTGCTGTGAGGAGAGACAAGCAGGCCTTGGCGGCCAGGCCAGCTGGCTCTTCCTCCTCCTGAGCCCAGCAGCCTTTCATGTCGATCTGCGTGCTCTTCCCTAGCAGTTAGCTGCAGTGCTCTGACCACAGTCTGCAGGCTGACACTTGGCTCAGGTTGGTCCAAGGCCACCCCCTCTCAAGCCTCAGCATCCACTGATCACAGCCAAGTTCACATATAAAGGGCCCTGGGTCCATATGTCTGACTGTCCCAGGGGTTGGAGAGGCAGAACATGTCACCCCAGCCCTCACTCACTTCTCAGCTTGCAAGTTGTGGTTTCAAATGTCTGGACTCCCTCCTCATCCTGCTGCCCGATTTCCCCATCGCTTTCTGAGTCTGACTTGCTTCTGTGTCAGGGAAATGCTGGTGGACCACAGCGAGGCAACCCTGATGTTCTCCCATCTCCAGCCTGAATGTCATCATCCCTCCCTCTGGCTAAGCTGAATTCCACAGGCCTGTGTGACCTTCCCAGCCAGGACCCTGGCCTCTCCCCTGGCTGCTGGAGGCCATGTGATCAGGCCAGCCTGCTGCAGCATCTGTGGGCGGCAGCATTAAGGCAATCTTGGCCCTTGGAGCCTGGGGCCCTGTGTGAATGCAGGTCACCTGCCAATGAAAAACTTAGGGCTTTCCCAGAAGAGAAAGAGCACCTCAGAGGGTGGGGCTGTAACCACACTTGAGCTCCCAGTGGCTTGTCAGGAACAGGGACGAACTTTTGGCTGAGAATGCAGTGCCCGGGCTCTACCTGAGGCCTCAGCTGCTCAGACAGCCACTGCAGGCAGGTGTCCAGCCCCGTTGGGATCCCATGGTCACTTCAGCACTCCTAAGGTGGCCACGGAAATTGCTGGAAGTCCAGGAGGCAGTCATTTTGATTTTTGATTGTCAGGTGGCACAGCCCCAGGAAGGGGCCGAGGGAGTTCAGAGGGGGCCTGTGGACTCAGCCAAGGCCTGTGCAGACCCTTCCTTCAGGCCAAGGCAGTGAGTGGCTCTGCGGCCTGGGCAGCAGGAGGGAGGGATGACTATTCTGTTACAAAATCGAAATCGAGGCCACGCCTTCCCACTTCTGCTTTTCGTTCTTCATTTGACCCTGAAGAGCTTCATCAGCAGGAAGCCTTTGCAGCATCTTGGAAGCCAGAATGCAGAACCAAGGCTTTCTGTGCCAAGGGATTCTGGGCACTGCCTCCTCTGTGAGGGACAGCATCTCTTCAGAGGGCCTGGGCTCTCGCTAAGGGGGTGCAGAAAGCCAGGCCAGGGCAGGATTGTGCTGAAACAGTGGCTTTCCTCCAGGACTGGGAAGAGGCCTGCCCCTTCCCAGGGAGGCCTGGGCGCAGGTGGATGTCGGGACAAGGCACCTCTCCAGGGTTGAGGGTCTCAAGAATCCCAGGCTGCTGGGGACATTTCCAACCTGCTGTCCCCGGCCCACCCCGCCTCAGGGCCCCTCGAAGTCTGGCTCCGATGTCATCAGTCAGGACCCCAGTCACGTGGCTGGTGGCCAGTGGCGGGGTCAGGTCTGGGGTCTGGCTCCACGCCCAGCACGTGACCCCATCTCAGCCCCTCCTGCACAGGCAGCAGCAGAGCGGCTTTGCCCGCTGCCGGGGCGGGGCCGGGTCACCGGGGGCAGGAGCGGCTGCCCCGCCCCGGGGGTGTGTCCAGGCACCCGCGCCGACACCTTAAGGGCCGGGCGGGGCCGGGACGGAGCGCGAGGGCCGGGAGGCGCGGGCAGGGGGGTACCGGTGCGGGATCCGGTACGCGGTTCGAATTGGCACAAGCACAGGACAGACGCGGAGCCATGGCGTCGTCGGGGACGGCGGGGCCGCTGCTGCTGCTGCTGCTGCTCGTGCTGCTGGCGGGCGCGCGGGCCGGCCTCCTCTTCCACCCGGGCCGGGGCTGCTACCGGGCGCTGCGCGGGGACCAGCTGGCCCACCTGGGGCGCAGGTCAGCGGCCCAGGGCTTCGCGCGCGCGCTCTCCTCCTGGGGACCCTGCCCCCTCCTTGGGGCGCCCTGCCTCCCTTAACCTTTGAGGGTCAAATCCAGTTTGGGGATCTCGCTTCTCTTTTACATCCGGGGAGCCCTGGTGTTGGCCCGGACAAGTGCCGCCTCCCTGCGTTTGGGGCACTGCTCCTGCATCTGGGGCTGGCCTGGCGGGAGCGGGCTCACGTGATTGAAGCCCTGCCTGTGCGAGGCCGGCTGTCCTGACAGCGCTGGTGTTTCCCCAGGACCTATCCGCGGCCTTACGAGTACCTGTCCCCGTCGGATCTGCCCAAGAGCTGGGACTGGCGCAACGTGGATGGGGTCAACTATGCCAGCGTCACCCGTAACCAGCACATCCCCCAGTACTGCGGCTCCTGCTGGGCCCACGGCAGCACCAGCGCCTTGGCGGGTAGGTGTGGCCACAGCCTGCCAGGGGCTCCTTCCAGCACAGGGCCCAGCCCAGGATGGGGTGTCTGCCCGCTGGTAAGCCACTGGAGGGCTGGACCACGTCTCTCGTCTCTCAGTCCTAGCACAGCTCAGGGAGGGCCAGCTGAAGGAGTGGCCTCGGCTGGGGTCTCCCTGGTGGCCTTGCCCTGGAGTCTTTGGGGGCTGCAATATACATCTGATCTTCAGGAAAGGGGCAGGTAGGCCCAATTGGAAGGTATAGGAACCCTCGGGAGAGCAGGGGCAGCCAGGAGCTAGACAGGGCCTGAGCTAGAACCATTGAAATGTGTGGGCCAGCAGGCAGGGGAAGGACAGCCTTAAGGAGAGAGTCAGGGATGGCACACTGGGTTGAGGAAGTGAAAGGGCCCCAGTGAGGGAGGGGAGAGGAAGACTGCAGAAGTCCCCTGGGTCCTGTCCCCGGGGAGGGCCCTAGTGGAGCCTTGAAGAAGCTGGAAGTGGGGGTTGGGGCCTGCCTTTGTCCCTTTAGGATGATCAACCAGCCACAGTTCTGGGGAATTTTCTGGACAGAGGACTGCTTCTCCCACTTTCTCCTCAAACCTCCATCATTTTCCCCAGCAGCAGGGTTCTCTTTCCATTTTCATTGAGAAAACAGAAGTCTCCAGAAGGGAACTTCCACGGGGGCCCATTCAGCTGCCACCCAACACAGCTGGCCATAGTTTATGCCTTCCCTCTGGTCCCTGGGCATCCAGTATGCAAGTCCCTTGCCCAGGCCACGCCTCCCTGTGCTCACATTTGGCCATCACTTGCTATGTGCAAGAGTATGGCCCCACCCATCTCCAGCCATTCTCTGCTGGCCTCCCTGCTTCCTCTTCCCCATCCTTGAGCCCACTGCAGCCTCAACTCCACTTTGTTGTAAGGTCACTGGCAAGAAGCTGCTATGCAGGCAGGTCCAGTGGTCAGCCCGGGCCTCCACCTCCTGGGCTACCTTTGCAACAAATGCTTTTAGCACTCACCTACCTCCCTTTCCGCTCTTCCAGGCTCCTTGCCCTCCCAACTTCACTAATGAACTTTGGCTTCCCCAGGATCAGGTCCCTGGCTCCACCCAGCCTGAACTCTCTTTTACACCCAGCACCCACATTCCCTTTCGATTGGACATCTGGCAGCTCCAAACCTCATATGTTCAGACCAAACAGCCCGTCCTTCCCACCACTGCCTGCACCGCTCTGGACCAAGGAATATCCAAACCTCTAGAGAATTTTTGTAAGAGTTATTTAAGCCAAAACTGAAGACAATTACCGGGAAGCAGTATCTCAAATGCCCCAGGTAGTGACATTTGGAATTAAGGGGGGAACATGAGCAGAATTACAGGTGAGGAAGTGAGGAAGCAGGGCGGCATGGTTGCAGGATTGTTAACCAACCTCCTTGGTGGTTGCCCTTGAGGGGTCTGAAAAGATATTTCCAAGGTATGTTCACCTAAATGTAAAGGAACAACGGGCAGGGCTGGCTTAAGGCAAAGAGAAGTCCTTACCAAAAGTTATATGCCTGGAGCTTGTAGGCCCACCATCACCTGCCTAGTTGGGAATTTATGGTCAGCTCAGCCTGTGAGGTTACTTTCTGTAGAAACCCTTTTTCATCCACACCCCCAAACCCTGTTCTCAGTATCCAGCTGAGCTCCCTCCCTGAAAAGATCCTCTTTCCTGTCTCCCAGGCAGAAGCCTGGAGTCATGTCAGATTCCTCTGTTTCATACCTTCATACAATCCTGCAACAAATATTGATTCAAAATATTTTGCAAACTCATCTGCATATTGCCACCTCCATCTCCACACCCAGCCTGAACCCCCACCTCTACACCCAACCTGAACCCCCACACCCGACACCTGGCCTCGTCCCGGAGCTGCTGGCCTGGTCTCCTTGAAGTCCAATCACAAAAAGCTAGCCCAAGCCTGGTCAAACCCAGGTTGGGTTATGTTTCTTAAACTCCTTTAAGATTTTATGCAGATAAAACACAAAATCCTTCCTTGGTCTGCCGGAGCTCCCTGTCTCGTGAGTTCAGCATGGTTGCCCCGAGCTGGAGACTGCATTTGCAGATCCTCCCTCACAGGGATGCCACCCAGTGAGGCCTCAGTCACCCTCTCTGCACGGGGCCCCGAGTTATCTTCCCCTTGGACTTCATGCCTCCACACTGACACATTTATTGTCCTTTGTCCCCTACCACGTGGGTCTCTGTGACAAGAAGCTTCTGTCAGGAGGAGGGTCAGGGACTGCAGGAAGGGAAGGAAGGGATGCTCTGGGGGGCTGGGGAGGGCCTCTACTTGTAACTTGGGGGTGGAAAGCGAGAGGAGGCCCTGAGGTAGCACCTGGCGGGGGTGTGGCTGTGAAATCGGTGGAACGTGAGCAGTGGGGACTGGGGTGGCATTGGCTGCAGGTCCAGGTGCCCAGGTAGGTGAAGGGACCACCTGTAGCTGTTCCTGGCTGCCCACAGTGGGGTGTGGGCTCTGCCCACAGGCAGAGTCAACGCTAACCAGATCCTGGCTGGCTGCTCAGAGCCCTGCCTCTGTCCCCCAGTCCCATGCTGCAGATGCCACCAGCAGTGGGCAAAGTGCCGTCCGGGCTGGTCCTGCCCAGCCTCCCAGGGGCTGTTATTAGCCTTGTGCTCACTGCCTGTGGTCCTAGCTGCCCTTGCTCACCAAGTGTCCTGTCCTTGCTCCTGGCCCTTTCAGTTCCACAGCGGGCTCTTATGGGACATCTACAGCTTGGCCCAGCCCTAAGGCCCTTCCAGTCTGGTGATTTGGCCAGAAACATCAGTGCAGCGAAGGGCCGGGAAGGGACCGCTCTGGAGAGCCTAAGCTTCCTCAAGGCAGTCTGGAGAGGGCCCTCCAGAGAGGGACAGAGGAGCCATGGAAGTGGCTGGCAGACTGGGTGCTGAATTCCATGCATGTGTTTGCAGATCGGATCAACATCAAGAGGAAGGGGGCATGGCCCTCCACCCTCCTGTCTGTGCAGCATGTCATCGACTGTGCGGAGGCTGGCTCCTGTGAGGGGGGCAATGACCTGGAGGTGTGGTCCTATGCCCAGAGGCATGGCATTCCAGATGAGACCTGCAACAACTACCAGGCCAAGGACCAGGGTAGGGCCCTCACCCTGCCTCCCTCTTCCCAGGACAATCCAGGCTTCTTTCCTTGGTTGGGGCACTAGAGGAGGTTCAAACCTGTGGGTTTGGGGGAGCAAGGAGCTGGAGCCCATAGTCCTTGCTAAGGGCACCAGAAAAACCCTGGGCAGGGATCTCTCCAGCCTGTGTCCCCGTGGCGAGGCTGGCTGTGGTTGTAGTTCTGACATTGTGGTTGTGTGGGCCTTTGTAAGAGAAGCACAGGTGGCCATACCCACGGAAGAGTAAATTTCCTGGTAGCTTGCTGAGCGCAGGCAGGCTGCTGCCGAAGAAGCAAGCAGGCCCCCCTGGAGGAACATGGCTCTGGCCTGGTTCCTGCCACATGACCCTGGGCCATGTGCATTCAGGTGGACCTGGAGTCCAGAGGCCCTGCATGGACCAGGTGACCCAAGCAGGCCTGGAAACCCTGGAGTTGGCACATTCCTTTCAGGCTGCTCCCCTTCGAAATGAAAAGAAAGTCCCTAATTGGCAGTTTTAAGTCACCTGTTAATGTAAAAAAACCATTGAAACCTGTAAAGATTTTTTGTGTGTCAACATATGCCGGGAAGCAGAACCTCAATGAACCTTTAATGCTCCAGAGAACGGTGGATTACATTTGTATTTATACATTGCCATCAAAGGAGGGATGCAGGTGGGTTACATGAAATTCATTGGTGATAGATTAAGGAGGTGGGATAAAGCAAAGCAGTGGGAAACCCCTGGGATTGGATAAAAAGTAAAATGATGGACACATACTTAGGTGGGTGCAGGAACAATTATGATAATGAAGGAATTTGTAGCATCTGTCCTATCGCCCAGCACATTTGCTTGTGCCTCACTGGCTCTAGAAAAAGGGAAGTTACCCAGACATTTCAAGGATGTTACCATAGATGCAAAAAAGACAGATAGGCTTAGTTAAGGTAAAAGTTGACCTTGTCAGTGAAGATACCGGCCCAGGACAACTGCCCACCATCACTGCTTTTAGTTAAGGTTTAATTTCAGACCATCCTTTGTGGTTCCTTTAGGTCTCTGAGTTTGCTAGACTGTCATGCAGGCATCCCCCGAGCTTGTCAGGTCAGCATGTGGCCCCTTTCATCCACATTACCTTTGTCAGCTGGAGCAGAAAGCTGGGATCAATTCAAGGGCTGTTTGAGACAGAAGGGAATTGTGCTCCCCCACCCTGCCCTGCCCTACAAAAGGGATTGCCTAGCCCTGTACCTGTGAGGCACACAGCAGATTCAGGCCCCACTCCATACCACAGGCCCTCGGCTTGCCTCCAGGGCCATATTGCCCAGCCACAAGGAATTCCCCCAGACTGATTGGGCAAGTCTTGAAGTGGTAAACACTGCAAGGATCTGAGAACCTGAGAGGGACAGATGAAGGGAGGCGGAATGACAGCTAGGAACCAGGAATCAGGTGGGCCCTGGGGCCTCACTCTGCCCCTCTGCCATGTTCAGCCCTGAACTGGTCTCCTCAGGGCTGGCCCCTGGAACCCTGGCATGATGTGCAGACACAGCTCATCAGGAGCCTAGCTGTTTATATTTATGGAATGTGGCCACTTGCCAGTTGTGCTGGACATTTGGTGACCAAAGGACACATCAAGCCATTTTAACCTCAAGGAGTCGAATGTCCTGGGGGAGGAACCTGGGATAAGAAACTAGAACAGCAACATAGGTAATGTGCAAGCTGTGAAAATGCAGGTCGGGGTCCAAGGAACAGATGCAGTGGGTGGTGTGGAGAACTAAAGGCTGCAGTTTTTAAAGCCTAATTCTTGATATCACCTCAAACCAAAATCATCAAAAAATACTATTTTTTCCAAATGACTAGCCTATTCACTAGTCATCTTAAGAGCTATCTTAAGAGCTAACCATCCAATGACATTCTATTTTCAGCTATGGAGTTTGTAAAAGGGGCCTTCTCCAGGCAATTCAAGGAAAAGAAAAAAGGCTGTCTCTTGAGTGCCTACTATGTGCTAATTACATCCTGTGCTTTCCACCAAGGCTTAGGGCTGGGCTTTTTAGGATTCCTGTGCAGCTTGAAGGAGCAGTGGGATTAAACAGCTGTGGTGATGACCGCTAATCTCAGTCAGGGAGTTGGTGCAGGGTGGGCCTGGAGTGCTCACGGGTGGGTAACTGAGGACGGGTCTCTCATTGACTGTATGTACCCCCAGAGTGTAACAAGTTCAACCAGTGTGGCACATGCACGGAGTTCAGGGAATGCCAGCCCATCCAGAACTACACACTCTGGAAAGTGGGCGACTACGGCTCTCTGGCCGGCAGGAAAAAGATGATGGCAGAGATCTACGCCAACGGTCCCATCAGGTGAGCAGCCCTAGCTGGGAGGTGCAGCTGCAGGCACATCACCCCTTTCCTTCAGCCAGCTTTATTCTGTAGGCTCCAGACGGCCGCCAAGGGAGTTTTCTCAGGAGTGGAGCCAAACTGGCCGTGGGCCCCTCACGTGGTTGGGAATGAAAGGCCCCGGTTGCAGCAAGTGCTGAGGGCACTCAAGAGACAGCAGGCAGACTCACTTGCCGCACTATCTCAGTCAAATTTATTCTGATTCTCAAAGTGCTAATTCCCTCCCTCCCTGCTTGCTCCCAGCTGCGGGATAATGGCAACCGAAAAGATGGTGAATTACAGTGGAGGCATCTACACGGAGTACCAGGAGAAGAGCTACATTAACCACGTCATTTCTGTGGCAGGCTGGGGCGTCAGTGATGGGACGGAGTACTGGATCGTCCGGAATTCATGGGGTGAACCATGGGTAAGATGTTCCTGCTGGCACTCCTCACAACGATGATGCTATGGCTTTGTGGCTTGGAGCTGGGCCCTCAGCAAGCGCCAGTGACATTTGGGGTCAGACACTTGACTTGTGTGGGGACTGTCGCTGTCCTAGGCATTGTGGTGCTTTAAGCAGCATCCTGGCCCCTGGCCCCAGATACCAGTAACTACTCTCCCAGTCTCTCAGATGTGACAATCAAGACTGTCTCCAGACATTGCCAGGTGTCTTCAGGGGGAACAGCCTGATGGGACTCGGCTCTAGAAGTTTCAGGTTAGCTAGCTTATTCCTTCACAGCCATCTCATCCTTTTTCCTGCCCAATAATCCTGTATAATTTTTTTCATACCTTTGATTTGGATGCAGGAAAAGAAACTGAAAATGCAGGGGAGAGAAACTGATTGCCAGAATTTTAATTTCTAAGAAGTAGTATGAACCATTAATGGCTTAAGATACAGAGACATTCATTATTGTGAAATGAGGGAAAGTGATTAATGTTGAAGTGCCACAATGTCAATATTTTGTCTATATATTTTTATTGATTGGCTGCCTCCTGCACGCCCCACACTGGGGCTTGAGCCCGCAACCCGGGCATGTGCTCTGACTGGGAATCAAATTGGTACATAGGTCGACCCTCAACCACTGAGCCATGCCAGCCAGGCACAATGTCAATATTTTGTATTAAATGACTACACATGGAGAAAGAATAGGAAGTTAACTCATCTGGTCCAAAGCATCCATGTTTTGGTTCCATGAATTGGCCTTTTCCATGCAGGTACCTGCACCCCTCATGTTACATACTAACCAAATGAAATATTCACAAGAGGTATTTGCAAGCAAGTATCCCACACAGGAAAGGGAGAGACAGCTGGACAGGTGGTGGAGCCTGTGCTGAGTGACAGGTAGAGGGAGAGGGGGTGTTCGTGTGCTGAGGAGTGGGGGTCAGGGGCTGGGCGATAAGCTAACAAGAGCTCCCACTTGTTACAGGGTGAGCGAGGCTGGATGCGGATAGTGACCAGCACCTACAAAGATGGGAAAGGCGCTAAATACAACCTTGCTATCGAGGATAACTGTTCATTTGGGGATCCCATTGTTTAAGGCAGATGTCTCCAGAGCAGATCTTTAAGAAAATATCATGAACCTCCGTGCTTTAGAGGATTGGGGGCTGATGTTCAAATCACACTGCTGAGGACTAGTGAGGGCACTAAGCACCGAGAGGGTGCCTATCCTGGCGTAGTGCATCCCCTGGGAGAGTCTCAGAAGGGATGGTGTGAACCAGCCCAGGACACTCCCCTGTAGGACTGCAGCGAACCATCTACCTGCCCAAGATGGGATCACAAGACATTAATTATGTGAACTCCATTTTCTTCGAACAATGGTTTGGTATTTTCTCTTTGGCAACTGTAGTCTATAATGTGGCATTTATCACCAGTTCTTGGAAGGAAAGGAGAATAGAGGAGGAGACAGCAGTTTCAAATTGCCCAAGTGATGAATAAAATACGGACTTCACAAGAGAACGGAGCCTGAGTGTGCCTTATTTACACATGGGAACAGAACACCAGGGTCTACACTTCCCAACTTAAAAGGAAAGTTTTTATTTGTCCTTGGGAAATTAAAACAATGAAATGAAATAACTAATCAGGTTCTTGTGAGAAAGCATAAGTCAGCTTCGCAAGCAGTTGATTTAAGTGTCTCAGCTTCTGAATTCCCACCACCCATCCCAAGAGGTAACCTGAACACAGGCCCTATTGTGGGAGAGAATACTGTGAACAGAACTGACAAGGTGAGGGACCACTTATAACAGCAATTTTCCACTTATCTTTCTCACATTTTCCTTTTTTAAAATGCCATTCACCCCAAGAACACATTTCCGAGGTGTTGACTGAGCCCCTTTGGTCTGGAAAGTATTTACCCCCAGTCTGGAATGTTCGCTTCGGCTCCGGAGGGTACTGGGTCAGTTTACCAGAATGAAGTTGGACTTGCAGTGAACTTTACAAACAGGAGGAACACAGGTCAGAACCAGGAGGTAAAACATGACATGTAAACTAGCAGAGGAACACTCTCATCCAACCTACCTATGAATTCTGTCACAGGGTCATGTTCACCTTCAGTCTTAATGGTGCCTGCAATGCTGTCGTTTTCCAAGATGGGAAGAAAAAGCTGCACGAAGTCAGAGGTGTATGGCGGAGCTATGACGTCAAGTACCTGCAAGGAGAGGACAGCAGGTCACCCACACACATGCCTACGAGCAGCCTCGAACCACAGGCTGATGGAATGCCAGTCGGTCTAGAGAAAACCACCCTCCCCACCTAGTGTCTTGCTCCCCAGTGACCCTAGGATCCAGAGGGCAATGCAGGTAAAAACAGTACAGTTGCAGTGTGTAGGAAGAAACAGGTATCTATGTCACCATCATCAGCATGGTTACCAGGAAGCACAGTTCTCAGGGTTAGGTACAAAACACATTTAAATTAATCCAGAAAGGACACTGTTAGTGTACACAGTAGGGAACATGAAACAAATGTGTTGCTGACCTCGGTTACAAAATAGCGAATGAGAGAAATGTCAGTGTCCAGCTTCTCCAGACACTTTCGGATATAACCGACAACAGGAAGTACATAACCGCGACTCAGCAGATGTACCATCCTGTCCAACAGGGTCTTCTTCAACTCAAGCTACAAGAGTGAACAGAGAAATCAGTTAGAGAAGGCCCTCTCCTCGGCCACCTGGCAGCCCCGCCCTGCTCACCTGCTCCATCACGTCCAGTTGGGAGTGCTCGGTCTCAAAAAGTTTCACGAGCAGCTGCAGGACCTGGGGGTGCAGGAGCTGGTGGCAGGTGCTGATCTGCAAACAGGCCAAAGAAGCCCTGCTGAGCATGAGGGTGATCCCAGGGCTCATCATCAGCACACCCAGCCACTGTCACTGTCCCAGCCAATAAACAGCTTATCCTAACAACTGTGGTCCCCATCACTCAGCCCAGCCAGTCAGCTGGCTTCACTTGATAAAAACACAGACATCTATATAGTCAATGAATCGTCCTCAAAATGAAAACCCTGGTTTAGGATAGAAATAACTCACTTTGGAGATTAAAAATGGAGGCAGAGTAAGTGGATGCTGCATGGACATACTCCCAGGACCAAACTGGTATTACAACTACAACACAGAAAAACTTCCTGAATAATCAACAGAAGACTTGCTGGAGAGAACCCTGATAACTGAGGACCGAAAGTGGAGACACATAAAGACTGGTAGAGGGACGGAGGTGCAAAGGGCCAGCCATGCTCATACAGACAGCAACTAAAGTTCTGAAGAGATATCTCAGCTGTGGAGGTTGCTACTAAGAATTCTTGGGTCTAATTTAGAGAGCACCAGAACTGAGAAGGGTACTCACAAAGCATCTGGCTGTGAGAAACAGCAGAGTTGCTATCTACTAGGAAGAGACTGCTGGAAATGCAGTCAACCTCTTAAAGCACCAACACACAAAATTCCCTGTGGAGCCACCACCCTGTGCTCCAACAGAGGGAGAGCAGAGTGGACTGGAGCTGTGCAAGCAGAAGCCGGGATCAGGAGCTCTGACGTTAGAGCTCAGAAGGCAGAAACCTTGGTGTTGAATCACTCTCTCAAGCAGCAGAGGACATCTTTCCCACACAGACAACTGCTATATAGGTGACCTCGCCTGGGGGAAATAGAGTTGACCCATCATATTGGAAAATATCCTGCCCTGTGGAACAGAGTTGCTCAGGCCCAGGCCCATTAAGAGAATAACAATTAGCCTCCAGGCAGAAGCAACTGCCCCACCCAATACAAAAAAACCCTCACCACTCCTGAGAACCATTGCCTGAGGACAATTCTAGTAGTAATTTTATCAGTCTGTAGGCATAGGTGGTGTCTGGAGGCTTTGAGTTTCTGCCTGATCTAATTAGACAGACATGGGATTTGACATTGTTCTGCACTAGTGATTGGGAGGCATAGCATATCTACCTAATACTTACTAGTAGTTACAAACCAAAACAGGCAGCCAAAATGAAGAGACAAAGAAACAACCCCCAAATGAAAGAACTAGAGAATTCTCCAGAAGAAGAGATAAATAAAGCAGAGATAAGAAATGTATTTGAAACAGAGGTTAGAGTAATGATGGTAAAGATGCTCAACAGCATGAAAGAAAATAGACTAACTGCCGAGACCGGTTTGGCTCAATGGATAGAGCATCCGCCTGCGGACTGAAAAGTCCCGGGTTCGATTCCGGTCAGGGGCATGTACCTTGCTTGCGGGCACATCTCCAGTGTGGGGTGTGGAGGAGGTGGCTGATCGATGTCTCGCTCTCATCGATGTTTCTGACTTTCTATCCCTCTCCCTTCCTCTCTGTGAAAAATCAATAAAATATATTTTTTAAAAAAGAAAAGAAAATATACTAACTATGAAACAGAAATAAAGAATGACATAGCATAAATAAAGAATAAACTGGAAGGAATACACAGCAGATTAGGGTAATCTGAGGATCAAATCAGTGAATTAGTAGACAGAGTTGAAAAAAATGGCTCAATCACAGAACCAAAAAGAAAAGACAATGTAAAAACAGGAGGATGGATTAAGAGAGTGGTGGGATGTGAAACATAACAATATTTGAATAGCAGGTATGCCAGATGGGGCAGAAAGGGAGAAAAGGATAATGTGTTTGAAGAAATAATGGTAGGAAAGGTCCCCAACCTGGTAAAGGAAAAAGTCCAGGAAGCACAGAGAATCCCAAGCAAGAAGAACTGAAACGGGTCCACACCAAGACACATCATAATTAAAATGCCAAAAATTATAGACAAAGAGAGAATCTTAAAGGCAAAAAGAGAAAAGAAAATTGTTACCTACAAAGAAGCTTCTATAAGATTGACACTTGATTTCTCATCAGATACTCCACTTGTCACAAGTACTCAAGATAATGGAAAGCAAGCATCTGAAACCAAGATTACTATATCCAGCAAGGCTATCATTCAAAATAAAGACATTCCTGAACAAAAAAAAAAAAAGGCAAAGGGGTATATCAATACCAAGCCAACATTATAAGAAATGCTAAAGGGACTGTTGTAATAAGAAGAAACAAAGAGGAGAATCCAAGATGGCGGCATAGGTAAACACCTACACTGCTGCTCGCACAACAATTTCAAAACTACAACTAAAAGACAGAACGGACATCATCCAGAACCACAGGAAAGCTGGCTGAGTGGAAGTTCTACAGCTAGAAGGAAAGAGAGGGGCTCACAGAAACCCAGAGGAGCTGCAAAAAGCTGAGATATGGAGACGCATGCGTGGAGAGAGCGGGTGCCAGAGTACCTGGCTGGCTTTCTCTGGCGGGAGGGAGACGGAGACTCTCAAAGGCATTGAACCCCTTATCTTACGATACTA
This sequence comes from Lasiurus cinereus, assembly GCA_011751065.1. Lineage (NCBI taxonomy): Eukaryota > Metazoa > Chordata > Mammalia > Chiroptera > Vespertilionidae > Lasiurus > Lasiurus cinereus. The sequence goes on from JAAGEH010000006.1 coordinate 1,066,977, forward strand.
AACCCCAGATCCAGCCGAAACTCATACGGGGGGAGTTTGGACTGTGAAAAGGGAGAGGTGCACGAAAATTTAGGGGAGTCGCAGGGGATCAGAGGTCTGATAGTGCGCGCGGCACTGCGCGGAGGACAGATTGCTGATTGTGCCGCTGGCTTTCGCAAGAGGGCGGGAGACAGACCCTCCCAACCGTGCCACTTCTGACTCCACTAAGCCCCTGTTTCGGACGAAACCCTGGAGACCTAGACTTGTGTGGTCCTGGCGTGCAGGGGAGCTGGAAAGGCAGCGGTCTAGAGGCAGTGCGGGCGCGCGCACAAGGACCGCTCCAGCGATTACCCAGTCACGTGAGACTCAGGGGCCGTAGAGGGTGGGGCTGACTGGAAGGCAAGGCAGTCCTTTAAGCCCTGAGACTCCACCCATCCCAAGCTCAACAGAGGCTTCTTCGGTTTTGCAAGTCTGGTATCATAAGGCTGAATGCAACACAGAAGTTTCCCCAGCATAGTGAAAATGCCAAGACAAGGGAAGGGATCACAAACAAAAGAAATGTAGGGAAAAAAACGACTGGATAGAGTTCAAAACCACGCTTATAAGGTTTTTCAAGAATATGCTAGAAAAGTTGGATAAATTTATCAAGTCCCAAGAGGAGATGCAAAAGCACCAACTAGAGATGCAAAAGATCCAACTAGAGATATTGGATAAATTTAGCAAGTCCCAAGAGGAATTGAAAAAGGACCAACTAGAGACACTGACTAAAATAAAAAATATTATACAGAGTCCTAACAGCGGACTAGAGGAAGGCAAGAATCCAGTCAAAAATTTAAAATATAAAGAAGCAGAAAACACTCAACTGCAAAAGCAAAAAGAAAACAGAATCCAAAAATGTGAAGATAATGTAAGGAGCCTCTGGGACAGCTTCAAGTGTACCAACATCAGAATTGTGGGGGTGCCAGAAGAAGAGAGAGAGCAAGATACTGAAAATCTATTTAAAGAAATAATGACTGAAAACTTCTCACATCTGGTAAAAGAAATAGACTTACAAGTCCAGGAAGCACACAGAACCCCTTATAAAAGGAATCCAAAGAGGACCACACCAAGACACATCATAATTAAAATACCAAGAGCAAAAGACAAAGAGAGAATATTAAAAGAAGCAAGAAAAAAAACAGTTCATTACCTACAGGGGAGCACCCATACGACTGTCAGCTGATTTCTCAACAGAAACGATGCAGGCCAGACGGGAGTGGCAAGAAATATTCAACGTGATGAATAGCAAGAACCTACAACCAAGAATAATCTATCCAGCAAAGCTATCATTCAGAATTGAAGGGCAGATAAAGACCTTCACAGAGAAGAAAAAGCTAAAGGAGTTCATCAACTCCAAACCAGTATTATATGAAATGCTGAAAGGTACTCTTTTAGAAGAGGAAGAAGAAAAAGGTAAAAGACAAAAAATTATGAACAACAAATACATATCTGTCAACAAGTGAATCTAAAAATTAAGTGAATTAAAAATTTGATCAACAGAATAAACTGGTGAATATAATAGAATCAGGAGCACAGAAAGGGAGTGGACTGATAATTCTCAGGGGGAAAGGGGTGAGGGGTGTACAGGGAGAGACTTCACAAAAATCATACACCTATGGATGAGATCAATGGGAGGGAGGTAAGGGCAGAGGGAAGGGTGGGAGCTGGGTGGAGGGGTGCTATGGAGGGGAAAAAAGAGAAACAAATGTAATAATCTGAATAATAAAGATTTAATTTAAAAAAAAAAGAAGAAGAAACAAAGAAACCTAGACATACAAAATTAAAATGGCAATAAATAAGTACCTATCAATAAAAACCTTAAATGTAAATGGCTTAAATGTTCCAATGAAAATACATAGGGTAGCTGAATGGATACAACATGATTCAACTATATGCTGTCTATATACAATAAAAGTATATAGACAGCATGTTGTTGTCCCATCTCACAACAAAAGACACACACAGGATGAGAGTGAAGAAGGGTAGAAATATTTTTCCATGAAAATGGAAAAGAAAAAAAAAGCTGGAGTAGCAATACTCATATCTGATCAAATAAAATAGACTTCAAAATGAAGGCCATCACAAGAGACAATGAAGGTCACTACATAATACTCAAGAGATCAGTCCAATAAGAGAATATAACCCTGGTAAAACATATGCACCCAATAAAGGAGGATCTAAGTACATATAAAGACTTCTAGAGGACTTCAAGGGAGAGAGACTGACAACAATACAGTCATAGTAGGGGACTTTAATACCCTGCTGACTTCACTGGGTAGGTCTTCCAGACAAAAGCTTAACAAAGAAACTGACTCTAAAGGACACACTGGATCAGACACATTTAAGGGACATTTTTAGAACATTTCACCCAAAGCTGCAAAATATACATTCTTCTCAAGTGCACATGAATCATACACAAAAATAGACCACATGTCAGGACACAAAGTAAGTCTCTACAAGTTCAAGAAGACTGAAATCATATCAAGCATCTCAGATTACAGTGGAATGAAACTAGAGATCAAATACAGTTAAAACATCCCAAAACATTCAAAATCATGGAGACTTAATAACATGTTATTAAACAATAAATGGGTTATCAATGAGATCAAGAAAGAAATAAAAAACTTCCTGAAAATAAATGATATGAACACACAACAACCCCAAATCTCTGGGAAAAGGCAAAAGCAGCCCTGAGAGGGAAGTTCATAGAACTATAGGCATACCTAAAAAAAAAAAAAAAAAAGAAAAAGAAAAAGAAAAATCAACAATAAACTACTTACCACTACAACTCAAATAATGAGAACAAGAAGCTCAGAGTAAGTAGAAGGCAGGAAATAATATAGAGCAGGAACAAATGACATAGATTAAGAAAACACATAAAATTCATGAAACCAAGAGTTGGTTCTTTGAAAGGATAGACAGAATTGATGAACCATTTGCCAGACTCATCAAGAAGCAAAGAGAAAGGACCCAAATAAGTAAAATCAGAAACCAAAGCAGAGAAATAACCACTGACACCACAGAAATACAAAGAATTACAAGGAAATACTATGAACAACTATATGCCAACAAGCCAGACAATGTGGATGAAATGAACAAATTCCTAGAAAAAAAATCAATCTTCCTAAATGGAATTAGGAAGAATCAGAAAACCTGTGGAAGTCAATAAAAACTGAGGTAATTGAAGCAGTATTCAAAAAACTCCCAGCAAACAAAAGCCCGGGTCCAGACTGCTTCACAGGGGAGTTTACCAAACATTCAAAGAAGAACACTTACACTCCTCAAACCAGTGATCAACAACTCATTAGTCAACAGAGCCAAATATCAACAGTATAATGACTGAAATTTCTTTCTTTTTTTAAAAAAAATATATTTTATTGATTTTTTACAGAGAGGGAGAAGGATAGAGAGTTAGAAACATCGATGAGAGAGAGACATTGATCAGCCTCCTGCATGACCCCCCACTGGGGATGTGCCTGCCCGCAACCAGGATACATGCCCTTGACCGGAATCGAACCTGGGACCTTTCAGTCCACAGGCCAACGCTCTATTCATTGAGCCAAACCGGTTTCAGCTGAATTTTCTTTTGAGAGCCAATTTTTTAAAACTTTTTTATAGTACAGAATTTTTAAAAATATATTTTATTGATTTTTTACAGAGAGGAAGGGAAAAGGATAGAGAGTTAGAAACATTGATGAGAGAGAAACATCGATCAGTTGCCTCCTGCACACCAGAATCAAATCTGGGATCTTTCAGTCTGCAGGCCAACACTCTATCCACTGAGCCAAACCAGTTAGGGCCAAATTTTTAAAACTTAAACTTCTTTTAACGCCACTTCTTCAAAATAGACTCGCCCAGGCCATGATATTTTGTGAAAGAGTCACACTCAAGGGGCCAAAGAGCTGCATGTAGCTCATGAGCCACGGTTTGCCAACCACGGCCTCAAACTATTCCACAACATCCAAGAGGAAGGAACACTTCCAAGCTCTTTTTATGAGGCCAGCACTATCCTAATTCCAAAAACCAGGTAAAGACACTACAAAGAAAATAATTACAGGCCAATATCCCTGATGAACATACATGCTAAAAGCCTCAACAAAATATTAGCTAATCAGATTCAGCAATATATTAAAAGTTAATACACCATAACCAAGTGGGATTTATTCCGGGGATGCAAGGCTGGAACAATATTTGCAAATCAGTAAAAGTGATACATCACATTAACAGATTGAAAGACAAAAAGCACATGATCATATCAATAGGCACAGAAAAAGCATTTGACAAAATCCAATACCCATTTTCGATAAAAACCCTCAGCAAAGTGGGAACAGAGGGAGCATATTTCAACATGATGAAGACCATATATGACAAACCTACAGCCAACATCATATTCAAAGGGCAATAGCTAAAATTATTTCCCATAGGGGCAGGAACAAGACTGTGATGTCCACTCTTACTCAACATAGCACTGGAAGTCCTAGCCACAGCAATCAGACAAGAAGAAATAAAAGGCATCCAAACTGGAAAGGAGGAAATAAAACTCTCATTATTCACAGATGACATGATATTGTACATAGAAAACCCTAAAGACTCCACCAAAAACTTCTAGATGTAATAAATGAATTTGGCAATGTAGTAGGATACAAAATCAATACCCCAAAATGAATGCCTTTTTGATACACCAATAATTAATTCTCAGAAAGAGAAACTAAAGAAGCAATCCCATTTATCTCTGCAACAAAAAATTTAAAATACTTAGGAATAAACTTAACCAAGGAGACAAAAGATCCGTACTTGGAAAACTATAAGACATTGAAAAAAGACATATAAGAAGATAGAAACAAGTGGAAGAATATACCATGTTGATGGGTAGGTAGAGTTAACATCATTCAAATGTCCATACTACCCAAGGCAATCTACAGATTTGATGCAATCTCTATTAAAGTACCAACAGCATATTTCAGAGATATAGAACAAATTCTCTAACAAATTACATGGAACCAAAAAAAGACCTCGAATAACCTCAGCAACCTTGAGAAAGAAGAACAAAGTTGAAGGAAGCACAATAACGGATTTTCAAGTTACAAAGGCACTGTAATCAAAACTGCCTGGTACTGGCAAAAGAACATCATATAGATCAACTGAATAGAACAGATACCCTAGAAATTGACAAAAGCCATTATGCTCAATTAATATTTGACAAGGAAACAAGAGGATACAATGGAGTCAAGACAGTCTCTTCAATAAATGGTGTTGGGAAAATTGGACAGATACTCGCAAAAAATGAAACAAGACCACCAACTTATACCATACATAAGCATAAATTGAAAATGGATAAAAGACTTAACTATAAGTCGTGAAACCATAAAAACCCTGAAAGAAATCATAGGTAGCAAAATCTCAGACATCTCTCATAGCAATGTATTTATGGATACACTAGAAGCCCAGTGCACAAAATTCATGTGTCCTTCAGCCCAATCTGGAACCCCTCTCACAATCCAGGACTGCTGGTTCCCAACTGCTTGCCTGCCTGCCTGATTGCCCCTAACTGCTTCTGCCTGCCAGCCTGATCACTCCCTAACCATTCCCCTGCCAGCATGATTGATGCCTAACTGCTCCCCTGCCAGCCTGATTGCCCCTAACTGCCCTCCCTTGCAGGCCTGGTTCCCTACAAACTACCCTACCCTGCATGCCTGATCCCCTCCAACTGCCCTCCCCTGCAGGCCTGGTCACCCTTAACTGCCCTTCCCTATAGGTCCGGGTCCCCCCCCAACTGCCCTTTCCTGCAGGCCTGATAGCCCCCAACTTTTCTCTCGGCCTGGTCACTCCCAACGTCCCTCCCCCTCAGGTTTGGTCCCCCCCAACTGATCTCTCCTGAAGGCCTGGTTCCCTGCAACTGTTCTCCCCTGCAGGCCTGGTCACCCCTAACTGCCCCCCCCCTACAGTCCCAGTCATCCCCAACTTCCCTCCTCTGCCAGCCTGGTCAACTCTAACTGCCTTCCCCTACAGCCCTGGTTGCCCCCAACTGCCTTCCTTTGCAGGCCTGGTTCCTCCCAATTGCCTTCCCCTGCTGGCCATCTTGTGGCGCCATCTTGTGTCCACATGGGGGCAGCCATCTTCTGTGTTGGAGTGATAGTCAATTTGCATATTACATTTTATTAGACAGAATATCCTAGGGCCAAGGAAACTAAGGAGAAAATACAAAATTGGGGCCACATCAAAATAAAAGGCTTCCGCTCAGCAAAAGAAATCATTAACAAAATGAAAAGAGAGCTCACTTAATCGGAGAACATATTTGGCAATGATACATCTGAAAAAGGGTTAATATCCAAAATATATAAGGAACTCATAAAACTTAACAGAAGGAAGACAAACCAATTAAAATATAGGCAAAGAATGTAACTACATAATTCTCCAAAGAGGACATATAGATGGCAAAGAGACATATGAAAAAATGCTCAAAGTCACTGATCACCATCAAGATTCAAATTAAAATGACAATGAGGTGTCACCTCACACCTGTCAGAATGACTACCACCAACAAATCAACAAACGACAAATGCTGGTGAGGATGTGGAGAAAAGGGAACCCTAGCACATTGCTAATGGGAATGCAGACAAGTGCAACAATTATGGAAAACAGTATGGAATTTCCTCAAATAATTAAGTATGGATCTGCCATTTGACCCAGTGATCCCACTTCTAGGAATATATCCTAAGAAACCTAAAGCACCAATCGAAAAGAAGATATGCACCCCTATTCATAGCAGCACAATTTATAATAGCTAAGATCTGGAAATAGCCCAAGTGTCCATCAGTAGATGAGTGAATAAAAAAGCTGTGATACATTTACACCATGGAATACTATGCAGTAGTAGAATAGAAAAATCTCTTACCCTTCGATATAGCATGGAGGGACCTGGAGAATATCATGCTAAGTGAAATAAGTCAGTCAGAGAAAGACAAGTATCACTCATACGTGGAATCTAAATAACAAAATCAACTAATGAACAGAATGGATCCAGAGACATGGAAGCATGGAACAGAGTGCGGAATCTGGAGGGAAGGAAAAAAATGATGGGTGGGTGGGAGGTAACCAACCAAGGACCTTGTATGCATACATGCATGGTCCATGGACACAGTTAATGGGGCAGTGAGGTCCTGGGTCTGGGGGCGGGCTAGAGGGAGTAAAGAGAGGGTGGTGGGGAGGAAGGAGACATATATAATACTTTCAACAATAAAGAATTTAAAAAAATTTGAAATTAAAAAAATAAAATATAATTTTTAGGGACAACAGAAAAGTTATTGATAGTAAGAAATGATATACAAATTAATATATTAATATAAATGGATGATAAGCAACAAGGTATGCTAACTTTTTCATACAAAAGACAGAAAAAATGCTTTTTTCTATTTGCTTTAATACTGGTAGAAATAAAGTCTAAACAGAGGCATGAATACATGCAACTGACAGTTAACAAAGGGAGAGGCAACTGGAAATAAAAATGAAACAACTTGCTTTGATGAGAATGTACTGAGTTCATTGTACAGATGTGCTAGAAACACAGGCACAGACAGCAGAAGGACGGACAGTGCCACAGGTCCGGGTACAACGTTTTGTTCAATGTTGTTCTGTTTCAACATCAATGGGATACTAGGGGCATGAACTATGGTTCCTGTGCATTAGCCCATGATCAAATCGTTTCCCTTTAGTCAACATACCACTGTGTGCTGTGTATGGCTCTCCATCCCCTACCTCATCCAATAGCGCCAGGTGCACCGGGGTGTGGTCAGTCTGAAGCTGGAAGTACCGTGGCTCTGACACGGTCCAGTCTACCCACTTCAACACACCCATCGCCACTACTGGAAACCTATGGGTAACAAGGCATAATGCTACCTTTCAAAATTTTTTCAACAACAAACAGAAAGGTTTAAAAAACAAGGACAAGCTCAAAGCTCAATCTATCTCATCAATCATTTTTGATACTCTCTGCAAGGGAGATGCCCATTAGTAAGAGATGAGCCAGCTCCCTGCCAACATGCAGTGAAGAACCCTCGCTCAGCGCTCAGCTCCTTTTCCTCCTCCCTGTTTGACAGGAGAGCATCCATGGAGCACCGCAGGAGCTGGGGGACAGAGTGAGGTTCACTGTTGTTTAGCAAACCTCCTCCTTGTCCCTATAGCACAGGCTAACGGGAAAGACTCAAGTGCCTAAAAGAACACCCATTTATAAGCTCTTCTAGTGAACTCTTATTGATATAATTGGCATAATTGTTGGGACTAACTTTTATTGTACATAGACCCTTTTCTCCAAATCAATTTTTGAATGTATAAAGTTCTCTATATACATTCAAACAAGAAAAAATAAGTGAGTGAACATTCTGAAGCTTCTGCAGGGTTTTTGAATGAACTACTCCCAGAGGGATGAAGGTGAGCACCGAGCTGTCTGCTTACCTGATGCACTGGTAGAGCGTGCTCAGCTCGGCCACCAGTTCAGAGGCTCCTTTGTTCTCATTACAACACAGATTGTGAACGGTTTCGACCGCCTTTGACGTCGACTTCAGCTCATCCTTGTTGATGCTCACTCGCTTGTTCTGAAAACACCCCCACCCCCATTGGTGAGTCCTATGGAGCACATAGCTGGCCAGTGGGGTAATCAGCTATGAGCAAACCTCTTCCTGCAAAGGCCTCTCCCTACTCTGAAGTCAGGGGTTCATTTACATTTAACTGTCACCCTCCCCAGGCACACATTACAGAGACTGAAAACCAAGGAGACTGGTGTGTAGCTCAGGAAAAAGGTTTCATTCTTTAGTTATACAAACTTCAAACTATAGTTTGAATAAGTAGTAGAGACGCAAAGTTCATTTACTTGAGACTGTTTTTGGCACTTCCATTATTTTATGAATAAACACTAAAAAAGACATTTCTGACACTACACAGGCTCATGATTTCTTGCAGCCAGAATCCCCAAATAATCGCCGGGAGGAGGTGGGTCACTTGTGTCCCTAACAGCACCTTTTTCCAGGTCTCCACCACGCTAGCCGCATATGCCAAGATATGGATGTACTTGTGCTTGTGATCTTGGTTGATCCTGGCGCCAGGTTTAAAGAGCGACTGCATGAACAAGTCCAGGAAGGCTGGCACCCGAATCTGAGGAGGACACATGACAAGTTGGAAAAGGGACGCAGAAACATGGCAGGTAAGTCCACCCGCTCTCATTGTGGCGGGCTGTGAGTGGCACACACTCAGCAGCTGCTTCAGTGTGTGAGCTTAGTGTGGGATTGGGGGGGACCAGGAAATGCACAGAAACATTTCAACAGTAATTTGTCTTCACTGACATAAGAACATTAAAAGAAACATAGACTTTCCACAATACCCCTTCCCTTCCAAGTCAGCATGGGGGGGGGGGGGGTGTCCTGCTTCACTGTTAAAATGAGAAGGCACTTACAAGTTCAACAGGAGGTGGGTCCATGCTTGTAAACATCTTGAACAGGACTGTGATGTCAGCTGGATTCAGGGCTCCTTTGGACAACATAGCCCCAAGGGCCTGGCACGCCCTTGGATAGGAGGCAGCCGTGCCTAGTGCTAGTGTGATCTGACTGGCATCATGGCCTCTTGATGAAAACAATCATATATCTCATCGTCAGTAAGGAAGAATACATCATTAATGACCCCTCCCTACCTCTCTTTTCTCAGTGAATGCTTTGACAGTTGTGATCCCTGTTTTTTCCTAGTCCTGCTTTCACTGCACACTCACTAACTGATCCAGGGGAAAACACTTGGAGCTACTGGGAAGGAAGGGTTCCAACACAGCTCATAGACTTTCTAGAAGGAAACACTCACTTTCTAAATACCTTGTTAAGACTCCACCAGTAGAAAATAAAGACAATAAGAGCTAATCTTATTCTATAATATGGACAACCCCAATAATTAGACTACTGACTAACCACTTCCAAGACTATTCTTATTTACAACTGATAAATCCCAATATATGAAACACAGATTCAAAAATCCAGTGAGTTGAAAAATCAATCACCAAGTACTTAACAAATTATTCATCAAAGCAATACTTGAGGAAGCAAGGCTTCCCCAAGTCCTGAAGTTTCCCTGACTTCTCTAGCTTGGGGGTCAAAGGCAGGCTGCTTGTGTGACCCAATAAGAGGGCCTGGGATCTTCAATTGTGGAAGCAGGGCAATGGTGGGTCTACTGGGGATCTAGTGGGACCTGGTGATCACAGACACTGCCTCACTTCTCCTGGGCGAAGCGCTGGACCTCCTGGGCGATTCTGCGCACGGCGGAGCCACCCTGTTCCTCTTGAGCCAGCACGGACATCATGGCCTGGGCAAATAGGTATGTGTGCTCCCCATGGCACACCATTTTCTGAAAAATTCCAGAGAGAGAGTGTGAGGTTTCACACTACAGCAATGACAAACACAGAGTAAAGAGATGATCCTGTCCTCCTGTAGGAAGCTGTCACTGTGGAAGGAGCTTTTGGCCGGGGTGTCCCCTAAAGGAAGGGGCATTTCACATGGGAAATGCTCGACCTCGCCACCTCCTTCCACTCAAAGATCAATTGAGAACTTACGGCAAACTCAGGAAGATTTTTTTCAAGGTTTTCTTCTCCTCCATCCAAAATTGTAGCAAGAGAGGTACGAAGTACTCTAGAAAACACCTCCAGCTGTTGGCAAGCTGTGGATACACTGGTTATCTCCCCTTGGTACCCTGCATCAGAAATAAGCTACAACACAAAAAGAAGAAGCCAAACAGAGTGTCAACAAGTTGTGACTACACATTTCATAGCAAGCTGGCTTGTTATCAATGTTTATGGTGAGATGGGACAAGCAAGCACTGGACTCAGTCACACACCTTCACTCTGACCCTGCTCCACCTTTAAATAGGTTTGTGCCCAAGCTGACCACCTGGCTTGGTTTCTTTGTGAGATGGAGGAGACAGACCAGGCAATCTTAAAGACCCCCTTGGGACACAATGGACTCTATGTTTCTGCCAAATCTTAGAAACCCCAAAATGTTGACCCCAAAACACACATACAAATTCTGAGCTTTTCTTTCTCATGGAAGGCTTACTCAAGTAAAACAATGAAGGCTTTTAGCAAAAAAGCAAATTAGTCTCTCAAAGGAGAAAGATCACACCCACCCAACTCCTCCCTCCCCCCACTAACCATCCTTAAAGATAGCCATTGCTCATGAACGCTTCTGTCTTTCTCTGCCTCTGGCCCTCTTCCTACCTTAACAGTAAAGTTAAGCATCAAACAGTCTGGATGGGCTTCGGCCAGTTTGTAGAAAAGATCTCTCCATGTGGTATGTGCAATCATTTGTTCGAGCCAAGCTGGGGTCTGCCGACAGACAGACAGACAGAGGTGAGGCCCAGCATTAGCTTAGTGAAGACTGTGCTGACTAAACAATCACGGATATTTTCAGCTGCAGAGTAGAGCCCTGGGAGCATTGGATGTGGCCCCACAGTCCCAGAGCAGCTGACACCACACGGGCCGCTGAGTGGCAGAGTTGAACGCCCACTCATAGCTTCTGGGAGAGCCAACTCCACGCAGGACATGCCAAGGCACTTCCTGAAGACTTCCAAGAGTCCCACAGATGCATGCTCACAGGAGAAGCATCATACGCACAACTGCTTCCTGCTCAATCAGCTGTGTGCCTGGGCACAGAGGACAAGGCAACTGAAATAGCGCAGATGGCTTTGCCCATCACTGGTGAAGCAGCCATGGGAATGTGACTCTCAGCTCTCCTACTGCATGACTGCCACGGCTGCGCTCTGCATCCACCAGCCCTCTATGCCAAGGTTGAGCTGCCCACAGGCTGCTCCTAGACACTGAGGGTGGCAGGGCCCTAAGGGCTCCTGTGACAGGTGATTGTGGCTGCAGACTCTGACATTGCTGAAACTTTCTGTACTATCCTTTGAGACGCCACCTACCTGCCCTCCCTCTTGTCTTCAGGGATCAGACCTGTCTCACAGCTCCTGCAGCCTTCTCCAGCCACTACTCATTTTCCTCAAAGATGTGTCTCCCCCAGACCTTCCACATACTAATCTAGCCCTGGCATTTTCTTTTTGAAGGACCTAAATGAACAAGCCACACCACCTTAGAGCCTGCGCCTAAAGGTTGCATGGAATGGGAGGTGGGAATCTGCTGTTTTCTCTGGAGCTGGAACCTGTGTGCCGCTCCCCAGTAGACCAAGTGTGGCATTTAAAGGGCAATTCTGACTCGATGTAACTTTTGGCTCACATCCTGATTTCAGTTCCTAACTCTTACATTTCTTATAAAACATGCCACACTCCAATGTGCACATGGAACTAGCAAAAGACCCTAGTAACTGGTATTAGAAAAAGAAAAAAGGCTCCTCACCTCTCCTTCTTCAGTAAAAATAGAGTCTGCTTTGCGGGGGTCAAAATGTTTGATCAATAAATTCTTCAAGTGATTCTCCACAGTCTCCTGCACCTGCACAGGTTCAACACCTGAGAGAGAACAACAACCTCTCAATTCGTTGTGTTACTTTAAAGAAAATAGACAGTTCCAGTTTATACATGATATCTGAGAACTGCTTCTGACAACTGAGGATTTGGGAATCAATTTTTTTAAAATTCCGATTTAGTAATCCTATTCAATGCTAAGAACCAAAAGGAGCACAGAGTAAAATACAAGGATGCTCTACCCTTTCTACATGGACAGAACAATATCTTCAAACCTCGCTAAGGATAAGGACAAATGACCAAACCAGAGAGGCAGGAAGAAAGAAAGGCACACTCTTGCACAGAAGGGAGCAGATGCCAGCCAGCAGAGACACTGTGTCTAACCACTGTGACAGCGACAACAGACTCGTTTCCAGGAAGTCTTAATGTGTTGTCACAGCCAGTTCCGTGATTGACAGGAGGCTCTACTCTGATCTCATTCACTGAAAGCCACAATCATACTCAGCCCTAAACTATCCACCATCTGCTGTTTACTCTCATGGGCTCTGAAATGACACCCTGAACATACACCGTGTAACAGTTCAATGAGAATCACAGTAGTGGGCTATCTGTAAACCTCAGTTACCGAATGAAAGATTACGGGTAGGAAAGTTCAGTTCTGTCTTATTTAAGTCTTAAAAACCAGGAAGACAAAGAAGCTTTCCAATTTATCAGCATTATAATGACCCAAAGGTCTTTGAAAAAAGGGGGAAAGATGATGAGCAGTTAGGACAGGGGCCACCCACAGAGCACCTGTCTGAATGAGCCACTCGGCCAACAAGTTGACAGTCTGGGCCACAGCAGTATAGTTCTCTGACAAGAGCTGGATCACATTCTCTGGAGACCCTCCTGCCTGAAAGTACCTAGAAAAAGTAACAAACTCTTTCACTAAAATGAAGGTAGATGGGCATGGGGGTGGATGACAGCAGGGAGGCAGGTAAGGAGGAAGACAGGTTATTAAGGTTGTACAGTATGGAGGGGACCCCGAGAAGCCTTCCCATCCAGTATCACAGCATTCTTATTTTTACAGGTCACCTTCCAGGTCCACTACAAAACTTTCTCAAAATTATCACTACCTCCTCCCAATACAAATAACCCTTCTCAAATCCATACCTCTTGAGAGTGTTGAAGATAGAGGGCTCCATTATGTAGTCCCGGGTGGAAAACTTGTGGAGGCACTCCTGCTGGACCTCAGCGTCATCCTCCCCCTCGGCATACTCCTCCTCCTGCTGGTGGTCATTTCTCCATTAACACAAGCTCCTATAACTTCACAAGTCTCTCTCACAGTCCCCTTCAAATTATTCCATACACAGTACATTGTTACACATGACTTCCATGGGACTCTCAGGGAGTAGATTGGACAGTAATGAGTGGCTAAGAAAAATGGGATCCAGAATCACACCAAGGAGGTCTGTCCTGGCCTCTACCCTGGAGAACCTGTGCATGTGGTCACACAAACCAACTCATCTTTGGGAACCTTCCCTGTTAAACAAACAAAGGGCATCATAGCTCCTACCCCTGCTTGGCTGTTTTGAGGATTGCACAGCTAATTTTTGGAAGAGCCAAACATAGTGCTTGACATTTAGTGAGAGTTCAGTAGACATTAGCTATTACTGTTTTTACTATTATTCTGTATGTGCCATTTCATGCTTTCTGACAAGGTTAAGGCAACAGTGATTCCTGCAGGCATATACCAAACTGCTGTTAGAAAGTGAAGACCATAGACTTGCATAGTATAAGCAGCCCTGGCTGGGTTCTAGTCCCATTCTACCTGGAACCACTGTTAAGCACATTCCCAACTCTAAGGACAAAGCAGTATGATGATGTGATAACCGTGGACTCAATGAGCCCGAGGTCTGTCCAGCTTCCACTTTGTTGTCTTAATGAATAAGCATGTGCTTTTGAACACTTGCTGTGTGCTAAGAGCACTGTGCATAATTATCACCAGGGAACCTAGAAATATGTAAGACAAGGTGTCTTTGCACCAAAGGTGTTAACAAACTAGTCGGAGAGACCAACCTCCGTGTAACTGACTCATGTAGGGCAAGAGCTGGGCCAGACTTGGCAAACATGGCCCAGGGCCAAATCTAGTCCTCCTTGTTTTTGTAAATAAAATTGTATTGGAACAACAGCCAACCCATTTTTTTTTTTAAACAACATAGTATTTATGGCTGCTTTTCCCTTAGAAGAGCAGAGTTGAGGGGTTGTAGAGACTTGCACAGCCTAAAATACCATGTGGCCTTCACAGAGAAGTCAGCCCGCCCTTGAGCAGACCGGGGAGTCCCCTCTGAGACCATGTTTGATGGGAGCTTTAAACAAGGCTGTGAAGGAAGCCTGGATTCACCCTGAGGCTCCTCCTCATGTATGAGTCTTGGACTTCTACCCGGGACCCCCTGCTCTCCTCCTATATCTTCTCTCGGACCAAACCACTTCCCTGCCCGTAAACCTACAATTTAGCCTGTATCAATCGATTAATGGATGGATACCTATCTTTCTCCAGACTCAAGTACTCAACAATCTATTCTCATGTCCATTCAGATGCCCCACTAGTATCCCAAACTCATTTGATTCAAAACTGACCTCATCTTTTCCCTAAAACTCGTATTTTAGTACAAGGTTCCATATTTACCTGTTACCCCAAGCCCACAAACCTAGGCATCCTCAATTTCTCCCTCACTACTCCCCACAGTTCCGTCTCCCGCTTGCCAGTCCTATGTGGCCCCTCGCTCCATCTTTCCCTCCCTATTTTGTGGGTGCCACAGGACCAACATTCCCCTCGGGGCTCAGCCTCCTTCCTTGCCTTTCAATCACCTTTCTTTTCACATGATGCCACCAGGCATCTTTTAAAAAATTTTTATTTTTTAACTATCACCTGAGAATGTTTTTAGTATTATCGATGTACGGGATCTGTTGCCTCCTGTACATACCCACACAAGGGATCAAACCCTCAGCCTAACTATGTGCCCTGACCTGAATCAAACCAAAACCTTTTTGTGTGCTGGGTGATGCTCCAACCAACCAAGCCTCCAGGCCAGGGCCACAATTATTTTCATAAGCTGCCAAACAACTGTCTCACTCAGAAGACACATCCAAGCTCTAGCCTGTCCTCAACCTTCCAGCTGCTCACCTGGCCAGTCTCACCTCTGGGTAGGCTACCTACAGCCAGACTGAATGTTCGCATTTCAGTCGCTCTTAGCTTCTTCCACCATATGGACTTCACATCGCCCTGCCTCCCACCATCAACAAGCTCGGGTCCCCAGGGAACAGGATATGAGTCACAAAAATGGACCTAGCAATATCTTCCAAACTCGGCTCATGCCATCCCTTCACCTTTCTTGACCTTCTCCCCCTCGTCTGAGCAGATACAGCGGTGCCAGCTGGAACAACAGTGCAAAGCACGGCTAGTCCACCCCTCTCATCAGTGTGAGCGCTGTGGGTGGGGCTGAACTGGGATGGTGGCTACGGCTCTCGGGTCAGTGGGGCGCAGCCCAGCTCTGCCTGCCTCCAGAGCAAGCGCCGAGAGCTATCCATCAGGCGAGGCCCTAGCCCAACACTCTGGGCCTCGAAGGTGCCATGTGCAAACTTCAGGACAGGGTGCTCCCAACACCACCCACCACTAAGTTTGGCCCATCGGGCGGCCGGCAGTTGGATACAGTGGTAATGGAGGCGAGAGACCTGGGGGGTCACCTCGTGTCAGGGCTGTTGCCGCTCCTTGCCCCCACCCAGCTGGTCGCCAGTGCAGGCGCAGGGCTGACACGCCGCGTGCGTGACCCCGGCGGGCCGGACGTAGGGGGCGGGCCCGGCCGGCCGGGGTGCAAGGCGATAGGCAGGACGGCGCGCTGTGCTTGCACCTCAAGGTGGCCGCGGGGCCGACGCGGCGGGGGCGGGCCGCCCGGTGCCCCCTCACCTGGCCGCCGTCCGCCTCGTCGCCACGCTCGGCCGCGTTCACGAAGTACTCCTCGTCCATGATGGCACCCGGCGCGGCCCCCGCCATCCTCTCCCGGGAACGAGCGAGCGGCTAAGGCGCATGTGCACGACGGGGCGGGAGAGCGCACGCGCGGCCCCGCGACCCGGCCTCCTGCGACCGTGCACCTCCCTCCGCCCCAGAGGGAGGCAGGGGCGGGGCGGGGCCAAGCGGAAGGGGCGGGGCTCGGAGAATTGGACCAGGCACCGGGTCCAGGGGTTGAGGGCCTGGAAGCTGGGTGGAGTGCAGGCCTAGGGAACTTCCTTTGTGACCTGGGAGCACAGCCTGTTAGAAGTTTTTTACTAGAATCATGCTTAGCCTGGGTTCGCGTCCCTTCCACTTCTTCCCTGTGACTTTTAATCTTGAAATCATCCGTTTCCTCATGGGACAACTGGCCCCATAGCAGGGCTGACTTATCAGACACAGGGTATAGGGCCCACGAAAATGTTTTAATTTCTTTTTAATGAGGAGAACAATAACTATTATGACAATGAATCCATCCTGGATTACATTAGTACAGTGGTACCTCGAGATACGAGTGCCCTAACATACGAGATTTTTGAGATACGAGCCGTCGAGCGAGCGATTTTTGCTTTGAAATACGAGCAACATTTGAGATAGGAGTGATCGCACGGATCGGCCGGCTGCACACGACCCACCAGTTTACCGCAACTCGAGCGTCTCATAGTTTCCCACGCCTCAATTAAACTCGTATCTTGAGGTACCACTGTATATATATAATTGGTATGAAGAACTAATGGAGTATAATATATACTTTTTTTCACATTTCTTTATGAAAGAAGGGCCCATGAAGGCCAAAGTACCTAAAGCCCACAAATGTCATAATGCAGCCCTAGAAAACAGGGCTTACTTCCTGCAGTAGCTGCTGAGAATAATGGAGATGATGCTTTTTAAGCCCATAGTATGGTTCTCAGCACATAATAGGAGGTCCAAAAGCAAGAGCCTGAAAACTTCATGGAAATTTTGAACAAAGATGTTAACACCCTCTGATTTGGAAGTTGTAAGGGCATTAGAAACAAGAGCGCTGGATACTGATAATAGGATGATTTCTGGAGGTCTCCTTCATTTCTTCTTTCATTCCTTAGAGCACTGTTTATTTACCTGTGCCTGACTCTATGCTACTTTTGGAGCTTTTTGGTGAACAAATTAGACATGGTCCTTGTCCTGAGGGAAGCTCCATTCTACGCAGGGAGCTGAATGAAGGGAACAAATAAAATAACAAGTGCGCTAGTGTTCTATGATAATAGGAGAGAGCAACTCTGGGCCATCAGAGAAAGTTTCTCTGAGTTTCAAAGAGTCAAGCAAGCTGTGACCAGGAGAGAACATTGTAGGAGAGCAGAGCTGCTTGCCATGAGTCCTTGGAGCACAAAGGCAATAGAGAGTGGCACCAAGCAGCCCAGATGAAGCAGAGGAGACAGGCAGGGCCAGATCCTGGTAGGGAGTTAGGTTTTTAACTGAGGGCTATTAGGAAGGATTTAGACTCCTTAGCATGGAGCTTGCAACAGTAGGGTGCTCAGTAAGTATTAGTTACTATGATGAGGAGGAAACATTTGGGTTTTTTTTTTTTTTTGGTTTGCTTGCTTTGAGGGAGTGACAGATCATATCTGGGTTTTTGGTGTTGTGTCTCCAAAGCTAAGGGGGAAACCTTATGTTGGGGAACTTGGAGGTGGGAATGCAAGATGGGAGTGCTCATTGAGAGTTAACAGGTTAAGAAGAGACTGGGGTAGGTGCTCTAAGATTGAGGTTCAGTCCAGAGAATCTAGCAGCCATGGCAGGGGTGTAAGGGGTGGCTATTGAGTGGGCCAGGAAGATGCTGAGATATGCAGCCTGTGTGCCGAGGATGGAGGAAGGTAGGTTTTTGGAAGGGACCATTCTGAATTCAGATAGGGACTTGCAGAATTGGAGGTGCCATCAGAACCCGCCTACAGAGATGTCTTGCAGGTGGCTGGAGGTGGAAGCCTGTGACTCTAGCTCCTAGTCACAAAATGAAATCTATTAAATTAATGAACGAATGCCCTGCTGATGGCTTGTGGCAGAATTCATTTCCATGTGCTTTCTGAAGTGTTGCAAAGAATGGATGGCTGTTAAACTCCTACTTTCTCTCCTCTTGGATTTCTTTTTTATAAAATCAAAATTGAAAGCAGGCAAATTAATATATGTATAAGCAATTGCTCGTATAGAAGCAGGGCTTATGTAACTCACCTCTCCCTCAGTCAAAAGGTTACTCATTAAATGGATGAACAAACAGCCCCTAATGAAAGCATTACCTCCAGTCTGTAAGTTGCAATGATTTAGCATATTGGGTCTATAGGTCTTGCCTCCTGAAATATGATTGACTTGTTTTTTAAAAGCCTTTCTAAAATGTCCACATTAGCTTTCATTGCTTAAAATAAATACTCTTAAAAACATTTTAGGATGATTTCCTGTTTAAGAAAAATTCTGGTGGAAATTTCCATGGAAATGAAAAGTTGGTTTCACTTAATTCATTGGTGGAACATTTGGGGAACACTTTCTCCATGTCATGTGCTCGGATGGAGCTGTAAACCATCGACAGAATTTAGTGCCAATGTCGGAAAAAAGAAACGCTGTCTCTTATGATAGGGAAAGTGCAGAGGGACAGGGGCTTGAGCTCACGGAGAAGTCAAGGAATACCTCTCTAAGGAAATGATATTGAAACTGAGATGTCAGACTTGAATATGGAGTCCTAAGAGAATAGGGCAGAGCAGAGAAAATAAAGATGACAGTGAGAGTAAGTGGCTGAAGTGCAGTCCAGAAAAAGAGCGGGAGGGAGAAATGCCTGAGAGATAGGCAGGAGTCAGATGACCTAAAAAACATGCAAGAGATGTGGACTTTATCCCCATGAAAATAGGTAGCCATTGAAAGTTTTTAAACACAAGGGTGACATGATCATATGTAGGGATTTTAGAAGGTTGTTCTGGCTGCCAGGGAGCAAAGCAGGGGTTGGGAGGCCAGTTAGGATGCTGTTGACAAAACATCCAAGTTGAGACTGTTGGTAAGTGCAGTTAAGGCCGGCTTGAGGCTGAAGTGAACACATTTGTGAAAAGCTCAGGAGGCCAGACAGAGGGAGTCTGAAGAGTCTTACCCAGTGAGTGCATAATAAATACCTAAATATTTAAGTCCTTCCTCTTCCATTCATGCATCAGCCCACTCTTCTGTGTTCTTCATGCCAGTGAACAACACCTGCCACTGCCAACCTTCCTGCCATATCCAAAGACCACTTCTGTGTTTTCATTCTGATTGATATTCCAACACTAATCAGCACAGATAGCTCTAACCCTCTTGTAATCCGATCCTTCCTCTGCATGGGCAGCACTACAACCTGCCTAATTTGCCTCCCACTGCCTCAGTTGTTCCTTCTAAGACTTCTTCCTCTGTTGTCCCCAAACATTTCTCTAGACATTTCAGTTTCTGGGGATGCAGGCTTGGAGTTTTCTCGACCTCCACTCTCTTCCTAGGGGATCTCATCTTTCCCACCTCTTCAAAATCATCTTTATGCTGACAACTCTCAAACCTGTATCTCCAACTCTTGTGTCATCTCTGATCTCCAGACCTGTGTATCTAAGTGACCCAACTGCCCATTGACCTCACCATAGGGTTTCCCCAGGGGCAACTCAGCATCTCTGTGAATACCCTAACATGGTCCTTCTGCAGGAAATGGGGCCACCAGCTCCACAATTACCAAGACCAATCACTAGGAAGTCATCCTTAATTTTTGTTCCCCATCCAATCCAAAAGTACTTTCTGTACCAGTTTTGCTTTAAAAGCATACCTTCAGTGTCTCCATATCTCAAATTTCTACTGCTACCTTCTTAGTCCAGATTTCCAGGAGGTCTCAGTGAGTCTCTGGCAATAGCCTCGAACTAACCTGGCCACATCTATCCCTATTCTATTACAGCCCATTCTCCAAACATCCACATCTTGCCTTTTTACATTTTTCTAAATCACCTTATCATAAAGAAAAACATCAAGGATTGTAAAGTCCCCCCTCCCCTACTTTTTTTGCTGTAATTTGTGTACTTATGAGGCAGATAAACTGGACAAATACTTATGGGACTTCTAGATGAAGGTTAGGTGCCAAGGGGAGAACAAAGAGACTGATGTGACCCATGCCATCAAAGAGCTGCAGATCCAACAGGGGAGATATGACATGCATATTGATCATTGAAATAGTACATGGTTAACAATGACATGCTCTGAGAGAAGTGTTGATGGTGTTCTCTTGAAATTCAGAAGAGGAAGATCTTATTTCTGGCTGAGATGATTAGGGGCTATTTCTTGGAAGAAATGGCTTTTGAGCAGATACTTAGCAAGTAGGCAGGATTTGAGCATGTTGAGATTATAGAAAAGGATGTTTCAGGGAGAAGGAACAAGAAGCAAAGGGCATTTGGGAAATAAGGAATGCCTCAGTTCTGTTGATCCTCAGGAAAGGGAAAAGGGCCATGAGAGAAAAAGCTGGAAAGTAGTGCTAATCTTGGAATGGTTTGAATTACATGCTAATAACATTAGACTCCGTCTGAGGGAACAGGCAATGGGAAACCATGAACAAACTTTAAGAGGATGAGAAGAATCAGGCATAATAAACACTCAAATGCACATATAATGATTTGGAGGGTATAGAGTTCCCATCCCTAAGTTTTCTTCCTGATTTCCCTAAAGTTTTTAATACTCCTCTTGTCAAAAGGTGGAGCTTAAGTGTTCCTCTTCTTAAGTGTGGCCTGAGCTTAGCTATTCACTTCTAATGAATGGAATAAAGCAGGGACCATGTGAGAGGTTACGGGCCATGACACAAAAAGACACCATGGCCTCCATCTTGGTCCCACTGTCTCTTGAATCACTCACTTTGGAGGGAGAAAGAACCCAAAATATGGGCAACCCTATGGGGAGGAGCACATGGTGAGGAGCTGAATTCTGTGCAGCCATGGAAGTGAGGTTGGAAGTAGAGCTGCCATTCCTGGTAAAGAACAAGCTGACATCCTGAAGGTCACCTTAGGAGAGCCGGTGAATCAGAACTGCCCAGCTAAGCTGTTTCCAAACTTCTAACCTATAGAAACTATGAGATAATAGATGTGTATTGTTTTAAGCCAATAAGTTTGGAGTAATTTGTCATGCAGAGATAATCAACTTATACTAGTTTCAAGACTATTCTCTTAAAATATTAATCAGATTAGGCCTCTCCACTGTTTGATGTCCTCAGTGGTTTCCATTTTTATTCTTGTATTATTATTTGTGAATTATGGTATTATTTCTATATAAACAACAATAAACACACCCCATCTATAAATGTTTCCCAATGTGAAAACATAAGTTATAATTATTGGAGGAAAATAACAATTAGCAAAATTTGTTAGATACTTAGGGCCTTTCGGTCTCTCTATGAAACAAAGTATGCTTAAACTGTGTCCTCAAGGCAGAAAAATTAGGGATCTGAAAGACAGGAAACTAAAGAGTAGCAGGTGTTTGTTTCCACACTTTGTCCCAGTTCAGAGTTAACCTGATCCACATACAAGCTGGGTTCTTCCCTGACTAAGACCTGTCCACTCTTGCATCACTTTCTGCCACCAGCACTCTCTGAAATTTAAAACAAATCTTTATTGTTGAAAGTATTACATATATCCTTCTTATTCCCCCACTTACCCCTTCTACCAAGGCCTTCACCAACATATTGTCTATGTCCATAGTTTATGCATATATGCATATAAGGTCTTTGGCTGAACACTTTCCACCCATACATCCTCCCCAACCTTCACCCTCTGAGATTTCAGTCTGTTCTGTGGTTCTATGTTTCTGGATCTATATTTTTCATCAATTTATTTTGTTCATTAAATTCCACATGTGAGATCATGTGATACTTGTCTTTCTCTGACTGGCTTATTATAAAATCTGTCTTGACTTCATTGTATGTTTTTGCCTCCTTTGTTAAATATTAATTCAGCATAAAACTCTCCAAGTCCCTCAATGCTGTTTCAAATGGTTAGAGATCCTTCTTTTTTTTTTTTTTTTTTTTTACCGCTGTATAGTATGGTATAAATGTACTACAGCTTTTTTATCCACTCATCTACTGATGGGCACTTGGGCTGTTTCCAGATCTTAGCTATTGTAAATAGCACTGCTATGAACATAGGGATGCATACATTCTTTCTAATTAATGTTTTTAGGTTTCTTAGGTTATATTCCTAGTAGTGGGATCACAGGGTCAAATGGCAGATCTATATTTAATTTCTTGAGGAAACTGCATACTGTTTTCCATAATGGCTGCAATAGTCTGCATTCTCACCAGCTGTGTACTAGGGTTCCATTTTCTCCACACCCTCTCTAGCTCATGTCATTTGTTGATTTGTTGATGATAGCCATTGACAGGTGTGAGGTGGTACCTCATTGTCATTTTATTTATTTATTTTTTATTTTATTTTATTTTTTTATTAATTTTTATTAATTTTTATACATATCTCCCCATTGCCCCCCCTCCCTCCCAGGCATACCCCAACCCCCCAGTGTCTGTGATCATTGGTTATGCTTATATGCATGCATACAAGTCCTTTGATTGATCACTTATCTACCTCACCTAACTTTAATCTTTCTGCTGTAATTTCACAGTCTATTTGATGCTTTATGATTTTTGTCCTCCTGAGAATTATCAGTCTACTCCCTTTCTGTGCTCCTGATTCTATTATATTCACCAGTTTATTCTGTTGATCAGATTTTTAATTCACTTAATTTTTAGATTCACTTGTTGACAGATATGTATTTGTTGTTCATAATATTTTGTCTTTTACCTTTTTCTTCTTCCTCTTCTAAAAGAGTACCTTTCAGCATTTCATATAATACTGGTTTGGAGTTGATGAACTCCTTTAGCTTTTTCTTCTCTGTGAAGGTCTTTATCTGCCCTTCAATTCTGAATGATAGCTTTGCTGGATAGATTATTCTTGGTTGTAGGTTCTTGCTGTTCATCACATTGAATATTTTTTGCCACTCCCGTCTGGCCTCCATCGTTTCTGTTGAGAAATCAGCTGACAGTCGTATGGGTGCTCCCTTGTAGGTAATGAACTGTTTTTCTCTTGCTGCTTTTAATATTCTCTCTTTGTCTTTTGCTCTTGGTATTTTAATTATAATGTGTCTTGATGTGGTCCTCTTTGGATTCCTTTTATTTGGGGTTCTGTGTGCTTCCTGGACTTGTAAGTCTATTTCTTTTACCAGATGTGGGAAGTTTTCAGTCATTATTTCTTTAAATAGGTTTTCAGTATCTTGCTCTCTCTCTTCTTCTGGCACCCCCACAATTCTGATGTTGGTATGCTTGAAGCTGTCCCAGAGGTTCCTTACATTATCTTCACATTTTTGGATTCTTTTCTCTTCTTGCTTTTCCAGTTGAATGTTTTCTGCTTCTTTATATTTCAAATTTTTGACTTGATTCTTGCCTTTCTCTAGTCTGCTGTTAGGACTCTGTGTAATATTTTTTATTTCAGTCAGTATATGTTTAATTTCTATTTGGTCCTTTATCATCTTTAGTTGGACCTTTTTCATCTCCTCTTGGGTCTCACTAAATTTATCCATCTTTTCTAGCATATTCTTGAAAAACCTTATGTGTGGTTTTGAACTCTATATCCAGTCATTTTTTTTCCTCCATTTCTTTTGTTTGTGATCCCTTCCCTTGTCTTGGCATTTTCATTATGCCGGGGAAACTTCTGTGTTGAATTCAGCCTTATGATACCAGACGCAAAACTGAAGAAGCCTCTATTGAGCTTGGGATGGGTGGAGTCTCAGGGCTTAAGGGACCGCCTTGCCTTCCAGTCGGCCCCGCCCTCCACCGCCCTGAGTGTCACGTGACTGGGTAATCGCTGGAGCCATCCTTGTGCCTCTAACCGCTGCCTTTCCAGCTCCCCTGCGCACCAGGACCACACAAGTTTAGGTCTCTAGGGTTTCGTCCGAAACAGGGGCTTAGTGGAGTCAGAAGTGGCACAGTTGGGAGGGTCTATCCCCCACCCACTGGTGAAAGCCAGCAGCACAATCAGCAATCTGTCCTGCACGCAGTGCTGTGTGCGCCACCAGGCCTTTGATCTTTTGCGACTCCCTTAAGTTTCCGTGCACCTCTCCCTTTTCACAGTCCAAACTCCCCCCGTATGAGTTTCGGCTGGATCTGGGGTTTAGTGTCGTAGGATAAGGGGTTCAATGTCTTTGAGAGTCTCCATTTCCCTCCCGCCAGAGAAAGCCAGCCAGGTACTCCAGCACCATGTGCGCGTCTCCATACCTCAGCTTTTTGCAGCTCCTCTGGGTCTCCGTGAGCCCCTCTCTTTCCTTCTAGTTGTAGAACTTCCACTCAGCCAGCTTTCCTGTGGTTCTGGATGATGACCGTTCTGTCTTTTAGTTGTAGTTTTGAAATTGTTGTGCGAGGCAGCAGTGTAGGTGTTTACCTATGCCGCCATCTTGGATTCCCCCCCTCATTGTCATTTTAATTTGCACCTCCCTAATGATCAATGATTTTGAGCATTTTTTCATGTGTCTGTTGGCCATCTGTAGGAATATTTTGAATAAATGTCTATTTGGGTCCTTTGGTCATTTTTTAATTGATTTGTTTGTCTTCCCCTTGTTAAGTTGTCTGAGTTCCTTATATATTTTGGATACTAACCCTTTAGCAAATGTGTCATTGCAAAATATGTTCTCCCATAGAGTGGGCTCTCTTTTCATTTTGTTGATGTTTTCTTTTGCTGTGCAGAAGCTTTTTTATTTTGATGCAGTCCCTTTTGTTTATTTTCTCTTTAGTTTCCTTTGCCTTAGGAGATGTATCTGAAAATATATTGCTACTGGAGATGTCTGAGATTTTGCTGCCATAAGTTTCTTCTAGGATTTTTATAGTTTCACAACTTATATTTAAGTTTTTTTTTATCCATTTGAGTTTATTCTTATTTTATAGTGTAAGTTGGTGGCCTAATTTCATTTTTTTTTGCATGTATCTGTTCAATTTTCCCAACACCATTTATTGAGGAGACTATCTTCACTCCTCTGTATATCCTTGTTTCCTTTGTCAAATATTAATTGAGCATAATAGCTAGGATTGATTTCTGGGACTCTGTCCCATTGATCCATATGCCTGTAGTTGTGCCAGTACCAGGCTGTTTTGATAATGGTGGCTTTATAGTATATCTTGAAATCTGGTCTTGTGATTCCTCCAATTTTGTTTTTCTTTCTCAATGTTGCTGCAGCTATTCTAGGTCTTTTTGGTTCTACATACCTTTTTGGAGTATTTGTTCTAGATCTGTGAATATGCTGTTGTTATTTTAATAGGGATTGCATTGAATATATAGATTAGTTTGGATAGTATGGACATTTTTTAAATTTTATTTTGTTGATCTCAGAAAGGAAGGGAGGGAAAGAGACAGATAGAAACATCAGTGATGAGGAAAAGAAAGAAAGATGACAACCAGCAAGAAGATAGGGTGAGAGAGTGAGGGAGTGACAGAGGAGTGTGTGGATGTGAGTGGGTGTGTGTGAGAGTGAAATAGGGACAGTTAGATCCTGCAGGTCTTCTAAGGGGCTGCCAAGCCAGGCAGTCTTAGACAGCGAAACTCCGCTGCTACCTTGGACACTCTGAGGACAACCAACGTGGGCACAGAGATCATACCATCTTGAAAAACAGAACTGCTTGAGACTAGGATCCTAGCCTCTCCACCACCTAATCTGTTCTCAGATGCAAACCAGAATCCTACAGCCACTAGGGACAAAGACCTGCGACCACAGCTGCAGACCCACAGACACCAAGAATCCAGACATCCTTGCTGCAGATTTGTGTGAGTCACAGAGCCCAATTCTTTTCCCATAGGCTTGCTGCAGTGCCATGAGAACTGCTAGAGCTGTCCTTCACACAGGGCTGCAGCTCTGTTACTGGAATTTGAGCCTGGTCATGCACATGGGCACATGGATACCAGAAATCTGTTCCCCCCAGTGCACAATCATGTGACCAGCCACACGCCCACACAGGGTGGCAGTGCCACCTGACATTGATTCTGGGCAAGTGCACAGGGAAGTCTGTTCTACATAGTCAAAGAGTGGACCCCTACTGACACAGGGCGGCTGTGCAACCCAGACCCCCAAGCAGATTGGGGACCCTGATTCTCTGCACAAGAGGCAGCACTAAGCACCAGTTTCTCATTGCACACACCTGGGTTCCCTGAGTCCCAATACATGTCCTCACTAAGAGCCAGTGACTTCAATTCTTAGCACATGCACACACAGGGACCCTGATTCTTTTTTTTTTTTTTTATTCAAATAGTCGCGAGTTTATTTTAGATTCTGAAATCAACCACCCCATTTCCCTTGAAATCCCAAACAAAATGCAGCAAAGTTAATGACTACATGGCAGGATAATCACTCAAACTTTTTAATCTCCCTTTACACATTATATTAACATTCATATTGCAAGGCATTCCATTCACAAATATTACAGTTTGATAAAAAGCTTCGCACACATACCCCCGAAAGTCTACACCAGATTCAGTCACCTGACTAAATCATTAAAATAATAAAATGAAAACATTATCATAATTTTTTTAAAGCAATAACGTCTGAGGCACTCTGGGAAAGATATTTTCCTACAAGTATTAACATGTCAGTGGTATCAAATTATCTTACAAGAAAGTCACCTGGAACTCTAACGATAATGCCTTTGATCTGCTATGCCTTCACTGGAAACAATCCTACTTGGACTGACCTACTGGAAAGAACACAGATATTGGGCAGCTGAGGTCATTTCTAATGAGGTTCCCAGCGATGTAAAGAATGTTTACAGCTGCATCCCTGCTGCAAGGAAACAGTCCCGTCTTGCAAGGGGCTCCTTTCTCCTCACCACCAGGTTTACTAAACGTTAGGTCTAACCTCTCACCTGACTGACTTAGCTCACTGTTGGAGAGCTTTCAAAACTGGCTTTCCCCATCCACTCCCATAGTGCAGTGGTTGGCAAACTCATTAGCCGCAGTTTGCCGACCACTGCTATAGTGCAACCTCCACCCTCCCCTGAATATCTGCAAGGTGTGCTCTAGAAATAAAAAGGAGTGGAAGAAAGGGAAATCTTTCTCTCCCATTTTGACCAAGGAGAGGTCTGAAATAGCAATGTATTACAAAATCCTCATGCTCTGCAACAGCCACCAGCACGTGGAGCATGGTATTTTTGCCATAAACTAGATTTTTTAAAAACCTAACCTTTTCCCAAAGTGAATTTTGCCATATCCATTCACTGACAGTCTGACAAAGAGTTTCTTCCACACAACTACAAAGGTAAATAATTAGCATTGGGGGTCAGGGGAAGATGACAATTCCCAACTGGGAATTAACCCACTGCACACTATGGGTCCATTTAGGACAGCATATAACCCCGTCAAAGCAGAATCAACACAAATCCAGGGCACATAGTGTTCAGTAATTACATATAAGGAATTTAAAATGTATACATATATATTTCCTATATAATAAAAAAAATCTGAAACAACATATGTTGCTAAAGTTTCAAGGGTTCTCATGTTCCACATTCATCTATCTGGAAAGCAGCTGGCTCTCGGTGCCCAGTTGTGGCAGTGATAAAAGCAACTAGAAGCAGGTTTAGGTAAAAGTGCTCAAAGGGCAAATGAGAAAACAGGGGTGCAGCAGAGACTGGGGTGGGGAGGAGGAGAAGGAGGGAGAGAGGGGAACAGTGAAAGGAGTTGAAAGTGTTTCCTTTATTCTTCTTGGCTTTTCCAGACCCAAGACAAGCTCTTGAGGACACGTGTCAAATGCTGCAATCCTTCCTTATCTATAGTCAAAACAAAACAAATAATAAAAAATGTATCTTCCACCCTGTACTCTATAATAAAAAGCCAAGTACAGCCAGGAAGTGTTACTGAGATGTGCCATCTCAGGGAAATTAAAACTGGGACATGAAGTGAGGCCGCTCGCTATCCAGTCGCCGGGTCAGGATTTCACAGCCAGTGTCCGTGACCAGCAGGGTGTGCTCAAACTGAGCGGACCGCTTCCCGTCTCTCGTCACCGCAGTCCACCCGTCTGGCCAGGTTTCATCCTGCCATCCACCTTCACAAATCATTGGCTCAATGGTAAATACGTGGCCTGCCTTCATCACTCCAACTGCTTTATTTTTGGCATAGTGGGGTACATTGGGGGCTGTATGAAAAAGCTTATGGATTCCATGCCCACAGTAACTTCGCACAACTGAAAAGCCATTTGCTTGGGCGTGCTTCTGAATAATGTTTCCCAGTTCTCTGTATCGAACACCAGGTTTCACTGCGTCGATGGCTTGCATCAAACACTCATACGTGGTCTGAACCAGCTTCAGTGCTCCCTCATCCACATCACCAACAAAGAACGTCTCGTTCAGGTCCCCATGATAACCATTGCGATAAAGAGTGATGTCCACGTTAACAATATCACCTTCTTGCAAGGGCCGTCTGTCTGGAATTCCATGACAAATAACTTCATTCACTGAAGTACAACAAGACTTTGGGAAATTATAATAATTCAATGGAGAAGGGTAGCAATTTCTTGCAATGCATGCTAAGTGCACAGCATGATCTATTTCTTCAGTAGTTACACCTGGTTTAATCATCCCAGCAGCAATGTCCAGGACTTCTCTAGCAAGCCTACATACGAGTCGCATCCCTTCTATATCTTCCGATGATAGTAATTTAATTTGAGAAGTACCCTTAAGAGCTTGTTCAGATTCAGACATTCCTAAAGGATGGTCAGCATAATCTGGTCTTTGAATATAACTTGGCACAGGCCTGGTTGGCATCAGTGGATAATGTGGTCGGAGTTTACCCGTGTATCGATAACCTGCCCATGGGTCAGTGTTAATATCACCTTCTAGACTCCAGGAAGACAATTCCCGCTTTGCCTTTTCATCTTTTGCTTTCTTATGTAGTAACTTGTGAGTAGCCCAACTTCCTTTAAAACATTCCTGCGAGCAGAAGTAGGAGCCCTGGATGCCCAGCTTGATGCAGGTGGGGCACTGGAGCTTGGCCTCGCTGCTGCAGCCGTCCGTCTCGCACACCCGCGTCTCCACGGCCGCCATGCTGTCTGGCCGGGACCCTGATTCTTGGCACCCTGATTTTCAGCACATGTCAGTGGGGTATCTTCTTCAGTGCAGTGCAGGTGGGGTCCCTGATTCTAGGTGCATGCACAAGAGCCACACTGAGTGCCAGTAACGCTAATCCTAGGTGAGTGAGGCTCCCACCAACCCACTACAGCCACGTGTCTTAGTGTCAGAGCTCTTCAGTGATACTCAGGTGGCACAAAGCTCCCACTGCACACGGCTCAAGTCCCAGCAACTTGGCATTTGAACCTTCTGATGGTAGTTAGAATGGAGACACAGCAGAACAATCCCCAGAGGAAAGAAAAGTAGGAATCGCCAAGAAAGGAAATAAGTTAAATTAAGGCATGCAACATGACAGAAAAAGAATTTAGAGTAATGGTCATACAGTTCATACACTGGATGGATGAAAAAATCAATAACCTACGCAAAAATCAGGAAGAAATCAACGTGATATAGTTACAATAAAAAAAAAAAAACACCATAGAAGGTTTCAACAGTAGATTAGAAGAAGCAGAGGATGGAATTAGTGAGTTAGAAGATAAGGTAGTGAACTGAACAGCAACTAGAGAAAATAAATAAATAAAAAGCAGAAGGAGAGCATAAGGGAGCTTTGGGACAACACGACATGAAGTAACATACATATAATAGGGGTGTCAGTGGGACAAGAAGAGCAGCAAGCATTAGAAAATCTATTTGAAGAAATAATGACAGAAAACTTCCCTGACATGGGGGGAAAAGTTATACAAGTACAGAGTCCCAAGCAAGATAAATCTCAAAAGACCCACACCAAGACACATCATAATTACAATGGCAATTGTTAATGACAAAGAGAGAATCTTAAGGGCTGCAAGAGAGACAGAGAGTTACCTACAAAGGATCTCCTATGAGATTATCAAATGATTTCTCAACAGAAACACATCATACTAGGAAAGAATGGGAGGAAGTATACAAAGTGATGCAAAGCAAAAGACTAAATCCAAGAATACTCTATCCAGCAATACTATCAATCAAAATTGAAGGGGAACTCAAGAGCTTCACAGACCAAAAAAAAAGGCTGAGAGTTTATCACTACCAAATCAGCAATGCAAGAAATGTTAAAGAAAATGCTGTAAAAAGAAGCAACAGTAGAGGAGGAAGGAACACAGGCTTAAAGCATAGAAATGGTTACAAACAAGTACCTATCAATAATAACATTAAATGGATTAAATGCTCCAATCAAAAGTAATCGAGTGACTGAATGGATAAGAAAACATGACCCATATATATGCTGTCTACAGGAGACCAAGGAAGTCACACAGACAGAAAATAAAGAGATAGGAAAATATCTATCAGGCAATTGGAAATGAAAAAAAGGCTGGGGTAGCAATACTTATATTTGACAAAATAGATCTCAAATTCAAGATCACAACAAGAGACAAGGAAGGCCACTTCATAATTCTAACGGGATCAATACAACAAAAGGATATAACTCTGGTAAACATATATGCACCCAATGAAGGAACATCCAAATACATTAAAAAAAACTTCTGGAAGATATCAAGGGAGAAATTGATAGCAACACAATCATTGTAGGAGACTTTAATACTCCATTAATATCATTGGATAAATCATCTAGACAAAAAATTAGCAAAGAAATATCAATCCTAAATGACTCACTAGATCAGATGTACTTAATCAACATCTTTAGAACATTCCACCCCAAAACTACAGAATATACATTAAGCACACATGGGACATTTTCAAAGATAGACCACATATTGGGACACAGGCAGTCTCTCCAAATTCAAGAGGAAATCATATCAAACATCTTCTCAGATCACAATGGTATAAAATTAGAAATCAACTACAGTAAAAAAAAAATCACAAAAATTCAAACACGTTGAGGAGAAAAAAATGGCGGCAGAATAAATGGACATATCCAGAGCCTTGTCCCAGAGTAGATAGTAAGAACAGTTGAGGGTCTCACGGAGAGTGTTTGTTGGTGAGTTAAGGGACAGCTATACTCCAGGAGAAGGTGGGGTACTGCTGGATAGGGCTCCCCTAACCGGGCAGCCTCCACTGCTGCTGGGTTCCCTTCCGGAGCCACCAGCTTGGATGCGGAGACTGCGCCATCTTGAAGGGGAAAGTGGATGTTATCTGAAGCCAGAAAATCTACATCTGTGGCACCCATCGAACACCTGCAAACCCCAGAACACCAGTCCCCAACTGGTGCAAACACGCAGATTCAGAGGAGCTGTACACTCCACCACGGAAAGGTCAGATTTAGCCTGGGATAAGGTGAGGTCTCTGGTCCTGGCAGGACAGAGAAACGCATGCACTGAGGGAGCTGGAGGACCAGGGAAACTCTGCACCTAGAAAAATCCATGGCTGTTGGGGTGGGAGTGATCTGTGAATGTGGAAAGGGGTCCTCAGAGCTGCTAACAGAGGGGATCTCTGAAAAGCAACTCATTTTGATCTGATGGAGAAGGACAGTCTGGGAGTTTTTAAAGTGTGCCGGCTCCTTGGACACAAGAGCGGGGCGGGGGTGGGGGGGTAAGGGAAGGGACTGTGCAGACTTGTACGCAGCTCCAGAGTTCACACACTTGCACATTTTCATTTCAGATCCTTGCTTCTGATTGCTAAGCCCAATACATAGGATCACCCAGCTGGAAACACCCTAGGAGACTGCAGGGGAAAGTTGTTTTCTGGAACCTGGGCATCAGAGTGGGGAGATTCTATCAGAGAACCAGTTCTGGGGAAGCCTACTCCCACAAACCAGTATTGAGTGCCACAGGGAAAGCAGGATCTAAGTACTGGCAACAGAGGACGATAGACCCAGAAGTCAATCCAGAAACACTGCCACCCAGGGGCTGAATCACAAATTGACTCTTGTGTAATCACAAATGAAGGAATACAAGAAATTAAGAAAAGCTGCCTGCTTAAAAATCAGGACTGGTTTACAACATTGAAAATCAGGGGAACGCAGGGAACTCCAATACAGTCATGGCTGGGAAACAGGCATGCCAAATAGAACAATGGAGGAAATGAATGACCTTCACTACTGCATATTTTATTTATTTTTATTTTTTTCATCTTTTACTTAAAAAAATAATGTTTTTTCTTTTTTCCTCACTCTATTTTACCTTTTTAATTATTACAATTTTATTTTTAATCAGTATTATTACTACTACTATTTTACCTTTTTTTAAAAATATCTATTTTATTGATTTTTTTACAGAGAGGAAGGGAGAGTGATAGAGAGTTAGAAACAGCGATGAGAGAGAAACATTGATCAGCTGCCTCCTGTACATCCCCGACTGAGGATATGTCCGCAACCAAGGTACATGCCCTTGACCGGAATTGAACCTGCGACCTTTCAGTCCACAGACTGACACTCTATCCACTAAGCCAAACCGGTTTCGGCTTACCTTTTTTCATTTAATTTTCTCTTTATTTTACTTTGGGATTAGTGGTCTACATTCTATTTTCATCTTTACTTTAGCATCATTTTACTCTATCTCAACACTACCTTTATGCCATCACTCTCCTCCTAACTTTTCCCCTTTTGTTGTCCTGTTTATCTTACCCCTTTCCTGCTTTAGATTTTCCCTATTCTTTCTTTTTACCCCCTGCTAAATTTCACCCTATTTATATATCTACTTTCCAAACCCTGCTCCAAGTCCATACACACCTCTTTCTTCTCTGTCCTCACTATCCAAAAAATTGTTTTTCTATCTGTCCTTTTGTTGTTCTTTACATGAATGCTGATTATAACAATTTTTATGCTTTTTTTGGTGAGATTGTTTTGCTTATTCTTTTTTTTGTTTATGTTATTTTGTTTTTTGCTTCTGTTTTCCCTTGCCTCGCTTGATATTAGTTGTGGTTTGTAGTTTGTATTCATCTCCAGGTACTTGTTGCTGGAATTTGTTGGGATTAATGCATGTTCTATTGGATATATATATATATATATATATATATAGTTTCTTCCCCTTTTCTTTTTATTCTTTTTCTTTTCTCTCTAACTTTTTTTTTCCCTTTCCAAATTGCATTTTGGCACTCTTTTCATTTTATTAAATTTTTTCTCTCTCTTCTTCTTTCTCTCCTATCCCCTAATATGCCTCTCTCTGGTGGTCAGCTTTATTTGGGGTTATTAATATCGTGAATACATTTCTGTTCAGTGCCTTGTATGTTGTACCTGGTTGTGTTGAATTTTGTGCCTTTAAATAATGAAGAAGAGAGAGAACTACATAACCAGATACCTGAAGAAGAGAGACCATGGGGAAACAGAGAAATAGCCTGCATATGAAAGAAAAGTAGGAATCACCAGTAAAGAAAGTAAACAAAATGGAGGCAAGCAACCTGTCAGAGAAATAATTCAGAGAAATGGTCATAAGATGGCTGGAAAAAATGAAAGACAAATTCGACAACATGAGTAAGAACCAAGAGGAAATGAAGAAAAACCAAGAAGAAATGAAAAATTACATTGCTGCTTTAAAGAACTCAATAGAAAGAGTAGACTAGAAGAAGCACAGGACCACATCAGTGAACCAGAAGACAAGGTAGGACAAAATACCCAAGTAGAGCAGCTTCTAGAAAAAATTAAAAAAATTAAAAAATAGGAGGAGAACCTAAGGGAACTTTGGGACAACACGAAACAAAACAACATCTGCATAATATGTGTGCCCGAAGGAGAGGAAAATTAGCAAGGAATAGAAAATATGTTTGAAGAAATAATGACAGAAAACTTCCCTGATCTAGGGAAGAAAAAAAACACACAAATCTAAGAACCTCACAGAGTTCCAAGCAAAATAAATCCAAAAAGACCAATGCCAAGGCATGTTATAATTAAGTTGGCAAACTAAAAATTTTAAAAGTGGCCAGAGAGAGACAGAAACCCCCATCAGACTAGCAACTGATTTCTCAACAAAAACACATCAGGACAGAAGGAAATGGAATGAAATATACAAAATCATGCAAAGGAAGGGTCTGAATCCAAGAATACTGTACTCAACAAGACTATCAATCAAAATTGAAGGTAAAATTGGGAGCTTTACAAACAAAAAAAGGACTAAGGGAATTTATTACCACCAAACCAACAATACAAGAAATGCTAAAGGGTCTGCTATAAAAAAAAGAAATAGGAAGGGAAGAAGGAACAAAGGGGTAAAGAATAAAAATGGCGACAAATAAGTACCTATCAATAATAATTTTAAATGTAAATGGATTAAATGCATCCATCAAAAGACATAGGGTAATGGATTGGATAAGAAAACACGACCCAGCCGAAACCGGTTTGGCTAAGTGGCTAGAGCGTCAGCCTGGGGAGTGAAACGTCCCAGGTTCAATTCCGGTCAAGGGCATGTACATTGGTTGCGGGCACATCCCCAGTAGGGGGCTTGCAGGAGGTGGCTGATCAATGTCTCTCTTTCATCAATGTTTCTGGCTTTCTATCTCTTTCCCTTCTTCTCTGTGAAAAATCAATTATATATATATATATATATATATATATATATATGAAAAAAGGAAAAAGAAAAAAGAAAACACTACACATATATCTGCTGTCTACAAGAAACCCACCTCAAAAAAAAAGACCCACACAAACTGAGGGTGAAGGGATGGAAAAAGGTTTTTCAGGTGAATGTAAATGAAAAAAAAAAACTGGGGTAGCAATACTTATATCTGACAAATTAGATCTCAAAGTGAAGGACACAAGAAATAAGGAAGGCCACTTCATAATACTAAAGGGAGCAATCCAAGAAGAGGAAATAATTCTAGTAAACATATGCACATCCAATACAGAAACACACAAATACATTAAAAAAAAAACTCCTGGAGGATATCAATGGAGAGATTGACAGCAATATAATCATAGTAGGAGACTTCAATACCCCACTATCACCATTGGACAGGTCCTCTAAACAAAAAGTCAGAAAAGAAACATCAATTCTAAATGACTCACTAGAACAGGTGGAATTAATTGACATCTTCAGAACACTTCACCCCAACACCACAGAATATACATTCTTCTCAAGTGCACATCGGTCGTTTTCAAAGATAGCCCATATGTTAGGTCATAGGCAAAGTCTCTTCAAATTCAAGAAGATAGAAATCATATTAAACATCATCTCAGATCACAGTGGCATAAAACTTGAAATCAACTACCATGAAAACAATCCAAAGAAATCAAACACATGGAGACTAAACAGCATGCTATTAAACAATGACTAAGTTAGAGAGAGATCAAAGAAGAAATAAAAAACATCATGGAAACAAATGACAATGAAAACACAACAATCCAAAATCTATGGGACATAGTGAAAGCAGTCTTGGGAGAGAAGTTCATAGCTCTACAAGCTTACTGAAAAACAAACAAACAAACAAACAAAAACAAGAAACAATGGAAATAAATTACCTAACCCTATAACTCAAAGAGCTAGAAAGAGAGCAACAAGAAAAGCCCAGTGTAAGCAGAAGGAAGGAAATAATAAAGATCAGAATGGAGATAAACTACACAGAGAACAAAGAAACAATACAAAAGATCAAGAAAATCAAGAGCTGGTTCTTTGAAAGGATAAACAAGATTGATGAACCTCTAGCCAGGCTCACCAAGAGGCAAAGAGAGAGGATCCAATTAAACAAAATCAGAAATGAAAGAGGTGAAATAACAACAGATCCCACTGAAATAAAAAGGATTGTTAAAAATATCATGAAAAACTCTTTTCTAACAAACTGGACAACCTGGAGGAAATGGACATATTCCTAGAAAAAATATAACCTTCCAAAACTCAGTCAGGAAGAATCTAAACACCTGAATAGTCCAATAACTATGGAAGAACTTGAAGCAGTCATCAAAAAGCTTCCAGCAGACACATGCTTGGGGCCAGACTGTCTCTCAAGGGAGTTTTACCTAACATTCCAGGAAGAATTAAAACCTATCCTCATCAGACTATACTAAAAAATTTAAGAAGAAGGAACACTTCTAAGCTCCTTCTATGAAGGCAGCATCAGTTTAATACCAAAACTAGATAAAGATAACCCAATGAAAAAGAATTACAGGCCAATATCCCTCATAACATAGATAACAAAATCCTCAAAAAAATTCTAGAAAATCAGATCCAGCAGTACATCAGAAAGATCATACATCATGACCAAGTAGGATTTATCCTAGGAATATAAGGATGGTACAATATCTGCAAATCAAGAAACATGATACATCACATAAACAAATTGAGAGATAAAAATCACATAGTCATATCAATTGATTTGGAAAAGCATTTGACAAAATCCAACACATTTTATTGATAAAAACTATAAACAAGGTTGGAATAGAAGGAACATACCTCAACATCACAAAAGCCCTATATCATAAACCTGCAGCTAACATCATACTCAATGGGCAAAAACTAAAACCATTTCCCTAAGAACAGGAAGAAGACAGGGATGCCCAGTCTCACCACTCCTGTTCGACACAGTACGGGGGAAATATTAGCCATTGCAATTAGACAAGAAGAAGAAATAAAAGGCACCCAAATTGAAAAAGAAGAAGTAAAGCTGTGCTTCTTTACAAATGACATGATATTGTACATTAAAAACCCAAAAGACTCCATCAAAAAACTAATAGACTTAATAAATGAATTTGGCAATGTAGCAGAATGCAAAATTAACACCAAGAAATCTGTGGCATTTCTATACACAAAAAGTGAACTTACAGAAAGAGAGACTAAAAAAGCAATCCTGTTTACCATTGCACCAAAAAAATTAAGATACCTAGAAATAAGCTTAACTAAGGAGGTAAAAGACCTATATGCAGAAAACTACAGGACACTGAAAAAAGAGATAAAGGAAGAGGTAAACAATGGAAGAACATACCACATTCATTGAATGGTAGAATCAACATCATTAAAATGTCCATACTACCCAAAGCAACCTATAGATTCAATGCACTCCCCATTAAAATAACAATGGTATGTTTCACAGACCTGGAAAGAACTCGCCAAAAATTCATCTGGAATAAAAAAAGAACCCGAATATTCACAGGAATTCTGAGTAAAAAGGACCCATTGTCCTCATAGTGTCTCAATTCCAGATTTCAAGCTGTATTACAAAGCCACTATTCTCAAAACAGCCTGGTTCTGGCACAAGAACAGACATATAGACCAATGGAATAGAACAGACAGTCCAGATACCGACCCAAACCACTATGCTCAATTAATATTTGACAAAGGAGGCATGAACATACAATGGAGTCAAGACAGTCTCTTCAATAAATGGTGTTGGGAAAATTGGACAAATAAATGCAAAAAAATGAAACTAGACCACCAAACTACACCATACAGAAAAATAAACTCAAAATAGATCAAGGACTTAAACTTACGATGGAAACCATAAAAATACTAGAGGAATCCACAGGCAGAGAAATATCAGACATATGCCTAAGGAACTTCTTTATTGATACTGCTCCTAGGGCAATGGAAGCTAAAGAGAAAATAAACAAATGAGACTACATCAAAATAAAAAGCTTTTTCACAGCAAAAGAAACCATCAACAAAAGAACAAGAAAGCCCATTGTATGGGAGAACATATTTGCAAATGTTATCACTGATAAAGCTTTACTCTCCAACATCTACAGGCAACTTATACAACTTAATAAAAGGAAGAAATGATCCAATAAAAAAAATGGACAATGGATCTAAATAGAATCTTTTGGAAAGAAGACAGAAGGAAGGCCAAGAGACACATGAAAACATGCTCAAAGTCTCTAATTATCCGAGACACAGAAATCAAAACGACAATGCAGTACCATCTCATACCTGTCAGAATGGCTATCATCAACAAATCAACAAACGAAAAGTGCTGGCAAGGATGTGGAGAAAAAGGAACCTTTGTGCACTGCTGGTGGGAATGCTGACAGGTACAGCCACTATGGAGAACAGTATGGAGTTCCCTCAAAAAACTAAAAATGGAACTTCCATTTGACCTAGTAATCCCACTCCTAGGAATATATCCTAAGAAACTAGAAATACCCATCAGAAAGGATATATGCAACCCTATATTCATAGCAGTACAATTTACAATAGCTAAGATTTGGAAACAACCTAGGTGCCCATCAGCAGATGACTGGATCAGAAAACTATGGTACATCTACACAATGGAATAATATGCTGCCATCAAAAAAGAAGGAATTCTTACCATTTGCAGCAACCTGGATGGAACTGGAGAGCATTATGCTATGTGTAATGAGCCAGTCAATGAAAGAAAAATACCACATGCTCTTACTCATTTATGGATAATAAAGAACAATATAAACTGACGAAATGATAGATACAGAGGCAGTAAAGCATCAAACAGACTGTCAAATTACAGGAAGAAGGTTACCGAGAGGTGGAGTAGATAAGAGATCAACTGAAGGACTTGTATGCATGCATATAACCAATGAACGCAAGACACTGGGGGATGAGGGCATGTATCGGAGTGAGGTAGGAGGGGCAATGGGAAGATATGTACACATGTAATACCTTAATTTAAAAAAATGGGGAAAAATAAATATAAAGGTTTTAAAAAAAATTCAAACACTTGAAGGCCAAATAGCATTCTATTAAACAATGAGTGCACTACCAAAGAGATCAAGAAGGAAATAAAAAAATCCTGGAAACAAATGACAATGAAAACAACAATCCAAAATCTTTGGGAAACAATGAAATCAATCCTGAAAGGGAATTTTAGAGCTCTACAAGCCTTCCTCAAAAAAATAAGAAAAACTGGTAATAAACTATCTAATTCTGCAACTTTAATAATTATAAAGAGAGCAACAAGAAAAGCCCAGTGTGAGCAGAAGGAAGAAAATAATAAAGTTCAGGGTGGAAATAAATGACATAGAGACAAAAAAAAAAATAGATCAATGAAACCAAGAGCTGGTTCTTTGAAAGGATAAGCAAGATTGATGAACCTCTATCCAGGCTCACCAAGAAGCAAAGAGAGAGAACTCAAAGAAACTGACTGGTTTGGCTCAGTGGATAGAGTGTCAGTGTGCGGACTCAAGGGTGCCAGATTCGATTCCAGTCAAGGGTATGTACTTTGGTTTTGGGCTCATCCCCAGTAGGGGGTGTGCAGGAGGCAGCTGATTGGTGTTTCTCTCTCATCAATGTTTCTAACTCTCTCTCTCCCTTCCTTTCTGTAAAAAATCAATGAAATATATTAAAAAAAAAAGAAGGAATTCTTACCATTTGCAATAGCAAGGATGGAACTGGAGAGCATTATGCTAAGTGAAATAAGCCACACAGAGAAAGATAAATACCACATATCTTATTCATTTATGGAATATAAAGAATATTATATACTGTTGAACAAAAATAGATAGAGGCAAAGAATCATCTAACAGAATGCCAAACTATAGGGGGAAGGTTCAGGGGGGTTAGGAGATCAACAAAAGGATGTGTATGTATGCATCTGAGTACAAGCAATAGACGAAAGACACTGGGGTTGGAGATGAGGGTAAATACCAGGGGTAGGGGAAGCTGGCAGGAAGTCAATGGGGGGACAGGTGTGGGGGAAAGGAGACATATGTGCTACTATTTGTAATACAGTGGTACCTTGTACTTTAAACAATAAATTTTAAAAAAAGAAACATCAATGATGAGAATCATTGATCATGCCCTTAACGGAGATCCAGCCAGGAAACCAGGCAGGTGCCCTGACCTGGCATCTAACCATGACCACCTGGTACATAGGTCAATGCTCAACCACTGAGCCATGCCAGCTGAGCAATATGGACATTTTAATGATGTTAATTCTACCATATATGAACACAGTATAATCTTCCAATTGTTTATATATATATTTTTTCAATGTCTTGTAGTTTTCCAAATACAAGCATTTTACCTCCTTGGTTAAGATTATTCTAAATATCTTAATTTTTTTGTTGCAATGGTAAATGGGATACTTTATTTTGTTTCTCTTTCTGAGAACTCATTATTAGGGTATAAAAAAAGCCATCAATTATTGGGTATTGATTTTGTATTTTGCTACATAGCCAAATTCATTTATTTATATATGTTTTTGTTGTTGATAGCTTAATTAATTGAAATTTACTTAATCAAATAAATCATTTCTTTTAAGAATTATATTGAATTTATTATTTTTCTTTTATAAATCTTTACTGTTTAATGTATTACATATGTCCCCTTATTTTCCCCATTGACCTCCACCACTCCAACTGGCCACCAACTCGAGAACTTTCCCACTCTATTGTCTGTGTCCATGGGCAAAAAGGTTCTTTGGTTGACTGCCTCCCACCCATCCACTTTCCCCTGCCATCCTTCCAGGATTTTGCACTGTGTTCCATACTTCCATATCTCTGGGTCCACTCTGTTCATCAGTTTTTACTTAGATTCCACATATGACTGAGATAATGTGGTAATAGTCTTTCCCTGAGTGACTTATTTCACTTAGCATGATACTCTTCAGGTCCCTCCATGCTGTCGCAAAGAGTAAGAGATTCTTCTTTTTTACTGCTGCATAGTATTCCATTGTATAAATGGAATATTTTTTTATCCACTCACCTACTGATGGGGAATTGGGATGTTTCCAGATCCTAGCTATTGTAAATTGTGCTACTATCAACTTAGGGGTGCATACCTTCTTTCGGCTTGGTGTTTCGGTTTTCCTAGGATAAAATTCTAAAAGTGAGATCACTGGGTCAAATGGAAGATCTATTTTTAATTTTTTGGAGAAAACTCTATACTGTTTTCCATAATGGCTGCACCAGTCTACATTTCCACCAGCAGTGTGCTAGGGTTCCCTTTTCTCCACATCCTTGCCAGCACTTCTCATTTGTTGATTTGTTGATGGTGGCCATTCTGACAAGTGTGAGGTAATACCTACTGATCAATTTAATTTGCATCTTGATGATGATGATCAGAAACATTGAGCATTTTTTAAATATGTTTCTGGGCTGGCCATCTGTATGTCCAATTTGGAGAAATGTCTATTTAGGTTCCTTGCTCCTTTTTAAAAAATAAATCTTTATTGTTCAATTTCTTACATATGTTCCACTCCACCCGCCCCCACCATAGCTCCCTTCCAACTGATTCCCCCCTCACTTTATGCCCTAACCCCCCGCCTCTCTCCTCATCCATAGGTATAAGATTTTTGTCCAATCTCTTTCCACACTCCTCACTCCTGCTTCACCCTGAGAATTGTCAGTCCATTCCCTTTCTAGGCCACTGATTCTATTATTTTCACCACTTCATTCTGTTTATAGGATTTTTTATTCACTTGATTTTTAGATTCACTTGTTGATAGATATGTATTTGTTATCACTTTGTTGTTCATAATTTTTTCTTTACCTTTTTCTTCTTCCACTTCTTAAAGAATACCCTTCAGCATTTCATATAATCCTGGTTTGCTGGTGATGAACTACTTTAGCTTTTTATCGTCTGACTTTCAATTCTGAATGATAGCTTTGCTGGGTAGAGTAATCT
Organism: Lasiurus cinereus; assembly: GCA_011751065.1. Lineage (NCBI taxonomy): Eukaryota > Metazoa > Chordata > Mammalia > Chiroptera > Vespertilionidae > Lasiurus > Lasiurus cinereus. The sequence goes on from JAAGEH010000006.1 coordinate 1,109,002, forward strand.
TGGTTGTAGGTTCTTGCTCTTCATCACTTTGAATATTTCCTGCCACTTCCCTATGGCCTGCATAGTTTCTGTTGAGAAATCAGCTGACAATCATATGGGTGCTCCTTTATAGGTAACTAATTGTTTTTCTCTTGCTGCTTTCAAGATTCTCTCTTTGTCTTTTGCTCTTGGTATTTTAATTATGATGTGTCTTGGTGTGGTCCTCTTTGAATTCTTTTTGTTTGGGGTTCTCTGTGCTTCCTGGACGTATAAGTCCATTTCTTTCACCAGGTAGGGAAAGTTTTCAGTCATTATTTCTTTAAATAGGTTTTCAGTATCTTGCTCTCTCTCTTCTTCTGGCACCCCCATAATTCTGATGTTGGTATGCTTGAAGTTGTCCCAGAGGCTCCTTACACTATCTTCACATTTTTGGACTCTTTTTTCACTTTGTTTTTCTGGTTGGGTGTTTTTTGCTTCCTCATATTTCAGATCTTTGGTCTGATTCTTGGGATCCTCTAGTCTGCTGTTTGATTTCTGTATATTATTCTTTATTCCAAACAGTGTATACTTAATTTCTGACTGGTCCTTTTCAGCTTTTTTTTTTTGGCATTCTCATTAAGATCTTTGAAGGTCTCACTAAGTTTCTTGGCGGTTTGTAGAAGATTCTTGAGTAACCTTATAAATATGGTTTTGAACTCTATGGCCAGTAGTTTGCTTCCCTCCATTTCTTTCATTTGTGACATGTTTCTTTGCCTCCGTACTTTGGCTGCTTCCCTGTGTTGATGGAATGGCTTTGTGTGCTAGTTGTCCTTTATGGCCCAGTACCTCCGCCTCCCCAATCACCAGAGGTGGACACTCTTGGTTCACCCCTTTGTGGGCTGGGTACACAGTCTTGTTGTAGTTAAGCCTTGATTGCTATTGGTACACTGGGAGGAATTGACCTCCAGGCCATTTGACTGTGAGGATTAGCTGTGTCTATAATTTAAGAACTACTGTGCTAGAGACACCCCTCTGGAGCAAGACTTGCTTCAGTGAGGCTTTGGTGCTCACTGAATATGCCTCTTGAGTATGTCACTTATGTATGTGAGGAGTTGTAATCTGGTGTTATCTCACACTGACCTCTAGGTACACTGGTTCCTGGATCTCCAAGGAGGTGCAAGTCAGTTAGTGTCTGAGGCCACCTAGCAGGAGCTACAGAGAGCTCTGCAGATTTTTCCTCTTTGCTTGGAGTTTGGAAGTTTTGGAGTTGTCTGACCCAGTTGCAATTTGTTAGGTTAAGCTGCTAAACGGCAGGCCATGCATATGCAAAAGCAGCTGCGCACAGCTCGGTGGGTTTGTAAATTAGGCGGAGCGGAGTCTCAGGGAATTGCTAGGGTGTGGCAAACAGCGATGGCTGCCAGTCAGCCCTCTCTGCATCTCTGCATCCCTGTGTCCCATGTCCTGGGCCCCACACACCAGTGCAGTAAACAATGATTCCTGTGTGCACCTCTGCGAGAAGGCCACCCTCCCTTTCTGACATGATGGTAGATAATCCAGTTTCTCCCCGTATGATTCTGGGTCCCCAGAATCTCCCCAGAAACTGGAGCTCATAGCAGTCAGGAACTTATAACTCCGCCCCCCCCCCAATTGAAAAAACAGCACACGCCAGGCCGATTTGTGCGCATCTCCATACCTCTGCCTTTCTGAGCCTCTGCAAGTCCTGCCAGGTCTCAATGCACTTTTTTCTTTCCTTCTAATTGTAGAACTTCCACTCCATCAGCTTTCCTGTGGTTCTGAGGGATAGTCATTTTGTCTTTTAGTTGTAGTTTTGGTGTGGTTGTGAGAGGCAGCACGCACAGGTGTATACCTTATGCTACCATCTTGGTTCTCTCTCTTGCTCATTTTTTAATTGGATTATTTGTCTTCCTTCTGTTAAATTGTATGAGTTCCTAATATGTTTTGGATATTAACCCTTTATCAGGCATATCATTGTCAAATATGTTCTCCTATACAGTAGGCTCCCTTTTTGTTTTGTTGTTGGTTTCTTTTGCTGTGCAGATGCTTTTATTTTGTTGTAGTTCTATTTGTTCCTTTTCTCCTTAATTTTCTTTGCTTTGGGAGATGTATCTATAAATGTATTAGTATGAGAGATGTCTGAGATTTTGCTGCCTATGATTTCTTCTAGGATTTTTATGGGTTCACAACTTACATTTAAATCTTTTATCTATTTTAAGTTTAATCTTGTGTATAGTGTAAGTTGGTGGTCCAGTTTTATTTATTTATTTATTTTGCATGTATCTGTCCAATTTTCCTAATACCATTTATTGAAGAGATTGTCTTGACTCCATTATATGCTCTTGTCTCCTTTGTCAAAAATTAAGTGAGCATAAAGGCTTGGGTCAATTTCTCGTGACTATTCTGTCCATTGGTCTATATGCTTGTTCTTATGCCAGCACTATGCTGTTTTGATTTCTGTGGCTTGGTAGTATATATAACTTGAAATCTGGTATTGTGATTCCTCCAAAACATTTTTTAAATATATTTTTATTTATTTCAGAGAGGAAGGGTAAGGGAGAGAGAGAGAGAAACATCAATGATGAAAGGATCATTGGTCAGCTGTCTCCTGCATGCCCCCTCCCTCCAACTGGGGATCAAGTTCCAACCCAGGCATGTGTCTCTGACCAGAATTGAACCTGGGACCCTATAATCCACAGGACAATGCTTTATCCACTGAGACAAACCAGCTAGGGCTCCAACTTTTTTTCTCTCTCTCAAGATTACTGTTGCTATTCAGGGTCTATTTTTTTTCATATATATTTTATTGATTTTTTACAGAGAAGAAGGGAGAGGGATAGTTAGAAACATCGATCAGCTGCCTCCTGCATGCCCCCTACTGAGGATGTGCCTGCAACCAAGGTACATGCCCTTGACCGGAATCAAACCTGGGACCTTTCAGTCTGAAGGCCAATGCTCTATCCACTGAGCCAAACCAGTTTCGGCCAGGGTCTATTTTTATTCCACATACATTTTTGGAGTATTTGTTGTAGGTCTGTGAAATATTCTATTGGAATTTTAATAGGGATTGCATTGAATCTGTAGATTGTCTTTGGTAGTATGGACATTTGAATGATGTTGATTCTACCATGAACATGGTATATTTTTCCACTTGTTTAGATTGTTTTCAATCCCTGTTTTCAATGTCTAGTAGTTTCCTGAATACAGGTCTTTTGCCTCCTGGATTAACTTTATTCCTAATTATCTTAAATTTTTGGTTACAGTGGTAAATTGGATTTTCTGTTTAGTTTCCCTTTCTGGGATTTCATTATTGATGTATATAAAAAATCTATTTTGGAGTATTGATTGTTCATCCTGCTACATTGCTCAATTTATTTATTCAACCTAGTAGTTTTTTAAAATAAAGTCTAATTGACTGTCATGCCCTCACAAAGATGGAAGTGACCACAACCAATAAAGAGGGAATATGTTAATTGACTACTATGCCCTCATAAGATGCCAGTGCCCAATCCCATCAGGCCTACCTCATCGAGCCTCAGTCCCCCAACCCCTTTAGGTCTGCCTCATCCAGCCAGAGTCTCCCAGTCCTCTCAGCCCTGTTGGTGGGCAGCTGGCACCATGCACTTCATTCAGCCAGAGTCCCCCAGTCCCCTCAGCCCCACCTCATCCAGCCTCAGAAGTTCTCTAGTGCCCTCAGGCCTGCCTCATCCAGGCAAAGTTTTATAGCACCCTCAGGCCCACCTCAGCCAACCAGAGTTCCCAATTCTCCTCAGTCCCACAGGGGAAGGCAGTTGGGGACACTTGGACTGGCCTGGGAGGGCAGTTGAGGGTGATCATGATGGCACAGGAGCAGTTAGGTGTCAGTGGTTAGGGGGCTATCAAGATGGCAGGCAGAGTGTTTAGGGGCAATCAGGCATGGAGGCAGGCGAGTGGTTAGGAGCCAGCAGTCCCAGATTATGACAGCGATGTCCAAGTGGTCCCAGATTGGAAAGGGTGCAGGCTGGGCTGAGAGACACTCCCCATGCACAAATTTCATGCACCGGGCCTCTAGTGTTGAGTAAGAGTGGTGAAAGTAGACAACCCTGTCTTGTTCCTGATCTTTATGAAAATGGTTTTAGTTTTTGCTCATTGAACATGAGGTTTGCTGTAGGTATGTCATATATGGCCTGTATCGTGTGGAGTTATGCTCCCTCTATTCTCACTTTGCTGAGAGCTTTTATAAAAAATGGTTTTCAGTCCTGGCTGGTTTGACTCAGTGAATAGAGTGTTTACCTACGGACTGAAAGGTCCTGGGTTTGGTTCATGTCAGGGTCACATGCCTGGGTTGCAGGCTGGATCTCGAGTGTGGGGCATGCAGCAGACAGCAGATCAATAGTTCTCCTTTATCACTGATGTTTCTATCTCTTTGTCCCTCTTCCTTCCTTTCTGAAATCAATAAAGATATGTTTTTTAAAATATGGTTGTTAGATTTTATCACGTTTTTCTGCATCTATTGATATGATCATGTGATTTTTATCTTTTAATGTTTATATGATGTATTTATTGATTTATTGATTTGTGAATGTTGTACCAGCCTTGCATCCCTAGAATAAATCCTATTTGGTCATGGTGTATGATCTTTTAAATATATTGCTGGATCGATTTACCAATATTTTGTTGAAGATTTTAGCATCTATGTTCACCAGGGGATATTGGCCTGTGATTCTCTTTCTTTGCAGTAGCTTTATCTGGTTTTGGAATTAGAATAATGCTGGCCTAATAAAAAGAGTGTGGAAATATTCCTTACTCTTGGATTTTCTGGAGTAGTTTGAGGAGTATAGGTGTTAGTTCTTTGAATGTTTGATAAAACTCCCCTGTGAAGCCATCAAGACCTGGACATTTGTTTGCTGGGGTTTCTTTTCTTTCTTTTTATTTTTTTTATTACTACTTCCAATTCATCAGTTGTTATTGGCCATTCAAGTTTTCTGATTTCTCCTAATTCAGTTTTGGGAGAGGGTATATTTCTAGGAGTTTCTCCATTTCATCCTCGTTATTCAGCTTATTGGCATATGGTTGTTACAATCCTTTGTAAGAAAGTGTCAGTAAGAAAATGTGATATCAGTGGTTACTTCTCCACTTTCATTTCTGATTTTATTTATTTGTGTCCTGTCTCTTTGGTTCTTAATGAGTCTAGAATGCATTTCATCAATCTTGTTTATCTTTTCAAAGAACCTCATTCATTTGTGGAATATAATGAACATCATAAACTGATGAGCAAAAATAGATACAGAGACAAAGAAGCATTGAACAGACTGACAAACTTCAGCAGGAAGAAAAAGAAGGGTTTGGGTGGGGGAGGTAAGAGATCTATCAATGCACACAGACACTAGCGGGGGTGAGGGCATGTGGTGGGTAGGTGGGGGAGGTGAATCAGGGGAAAAGGAGATATATGTTCTACTGTCTGTAATACTTTAAACAATAAAAAATAATAAATAAAACATTTGAGTTAAAAAAAAACAGCTGATTTCATTTGTATTTCGTATTAGTTTTTTTTTAGTCTATAACATTTATTTCTGCTCTAATCTTTATCATCTCCTTCCTTGTAATTATTCTGACTTTTTCTAGTTGTTTTCTTTCTAGAGCCATAAGTTGTAGGGTTAAATATTTTATGGTTGATATTTCTTGTTTCTTGAGGTAGGCCTGTAGTGCTATGAATTTCTATGTCATGACTGTTTTGCTGTGTCCCAAAGATTTTGGGCTGTTGTGTGTTCATTTGCATTTGTTTCCAGGAAGTTTTCCATTTCTTTCTTGATCTCACTAGTAACCCACTTATTGTTTAATAACATACTATTTAATGTCCATGTGTTTGAATGGTTTGGAGTGTTTTACTATAGTTAATTTCTAATTTCATTCCACTGTAATCTGGAAAGACACTTTATATAATTTTAGTCTTCTTGAACTTGCATAGACTTGTTTTGAGGCCCAAAATGTGGTCTCTCATTGTGAATAATCCATGTGCACGTGATAAGAATGCCTATTCTGCTACTTTGGCATAAAATGTTCTATAAATGTCAGTTAAATCCATCTGATCCAATGTGTCCTTTAGACTCACTGTTTTCTATTAAATTTTTTATGGAAGATCTATCCAGTGAAGTCAGTGGGGTGTTAAAGTCCCCCACTATGACTGTATTGTTGTCAATCTCTTCCTTAAAGTCCTCTGATAGATTTTTTGTATATTTAGGTGCTTCTATATTGGGTGTATATGTTTAGCAGCATTATATTCTCTTATTGGATGAATCCCGTTAGTATTATGTAGTGACCTTTATCTCTTGTGAGGGCTTTTATTTTGAAGTCTATTTTGTCAGATATGAGTATTGCTACTCCAGTTTTTCTTTCTTTTTCATTTGCACAAAAATTTTTTTTCCAGCCCTTCACTGTTACCTATGTGTGTCTTTTGTTGTGAGGGGTATCAATTATAGCAAGCAAATACTTGGGTCATGTTTTTGTATCCATTCAATTACCTTATGTGTTTTGATTGGAGCATTTAATCCATTTTCATTTAAAGTTATTTTGTATAGGTACTTATTTATTGCCATTTTAATTCTGTGTGCCTAGGTTTCTCTATTTCTTCTTCTCATTACAGCATTTCCTTTAACATTTCTTATAATACTTGCTTGTTGGTGATGTACTTCTTAAACATTTTTTTTTAATCTGGGGAGCTCTTTATTTGATGATCTATTTGAAATGATAGCCTTGCTGGATATAGTAATCTTGGTTTCAGATCCTTGCTTTTTCATTCTCTTCAGTACTTCATGCCATTATCTTCTTGCCTGTAGAGTTTCTAATGAGAAATCAGGTGTCAGCCTTATTGGAGCTCCTTTGTAGGTGATAGCTTGCTTTTCTCTTGCTGCCTTTAAGATTCTCTCTTTGCTTTTAATTTTTCGTATTTTAATTATGATGTGTCTGGGTGTGGGCCTGTTTAGGTTCTTCTTGCTTGGGGTTCTCTGTGCCTCCTGGACTTGTGTGACTTTTTCTTTTACCAGGTTAGGGAAGCTTTCTATCATTATTTCTTCAACGATATTCTCTCTCTCTTTTTGCCTCTTTGGTACACCTGCTATTAGAATATTTTTACATTTCATGTTGTCCCACTGCTTTTTTAAGCTGGTATCCTGTTTCATAATTGTTTTTATTTTACATTCTCTGACAGGACTTTTTCAATCCTGTCTTCTAATTCACTGAGTTGATACTCAGCTTCCCCTAATCTGCTGTGTATTCCTTCCAATGTGTTCTTTATTTGCACAGTGTTATTTTTTATTAATGTTCTCATGCTATTGAGCATCTTTACATCATTATTTTGAAATCTATATCAGATATATTTTTTATCTCCATTTCATGTATCTTTTCTGGAGAATTCTCTTGCTCTTTCATATGGGGGTTGTTTCTTTGTCGTTTCATTTTTGCTATTTGGTTTTGTGATTCTATTTTAGGTAGATCTGCTACAATTCTCAATATTTAGTGCAGGACAGTGTCAAACATTGTTTCTGTCTAATTAGGTCAGGCAAAGTCTCAAAGCCTCCAGATACTGCCTCTGCCTACAGACTGATAGGATTCCACTTTGAATTGCCCTCAGATATGCTGAGTGTTTTTTCCAACAGGGTGGGAAATTGTGCTTGCTTTGAGGCTAATTGTTATTCTAAGTCTATTATTGGACTTCTGAAACTTTGCATTGTGAGGCAAGGTGTTTTCCCTTAGGGTGGGTCAACTGTCTTCCCTCACAGGCAAAGCCATCATGTAGTCTCTATGTAGTCTCCACTTTCTGTCCTTGTTTATCAGGGTTCTCGCCAGCAAGTTTTCCACTGATTAGTCAGGAAGTTTTTCTGCATTTTCATTGTAATTTTAGTTTGTTTCTGGGAACATGTTTGTTCAGCATTCACTTACTTTGCTGCCATGTTTAACCTCCCCAAATTCATTTAATGAATCTAGTAATTTTTTGGTGGCATCTTTAGGGTGTCCTATATATAATATTATGTCATCTATGAATAATGGCAGTTTTACTTCCTCCATTCCAATTTGGATGCCTTTTATTTCTTCTCCTTGTCTGATTGCTGTGACTAGGATTTCCAGTACTATACTCAATAAGAGTAGTGAAAACAGCCGAAACCGGTTTGGCTCAGTGGATAGAGTGTCGGCCTGTGAACTGAAAGGTCCCAGGTTCGATTCTGGTCAAGGGCATGTACCTTGATTGTGGTCATATTCCCAGTAGGGGACGTGCAGGAGGCAGCTGATCAATGTCTCTCTCTCTCATGGATGTTTCTAACTCTCTATCCCTCTCCCTTCCTCTCTGTAAGAAAAAAAAATCAATAAAATACATTTTTAAAAAAAGAGTGGTGAAAGCAGACAACCCTGTCTTCCTCCTGTTCTTTGCGGAAATAGTTTTAGTTTTTGCCCATTGAGTATGATGTTTGTCATATATAGCTTTTAACACATTGAGCTATGCTCCCTTTATTCTCACTTTTCTGAGTGTTTTTTTTTTAATCAAAAATGGGTGTTAGATTTTTCTTAGATGTTTTTCCCCATCTATTGATATGATCATGTGATTTTTGTCTTTCAATTTTTTGTGTGGTATATTACATTTATTGATTTGTGAATATTGTACCAGCCTTATATCCCTGGAATAAGTCCCACTTGGTCATGATGTATTATCTTTTTATTATATTGTTGAATCTGATTTGATAATATTCTTCTGAGGATTTTTAACATCTATGTTCATCAGGGATAATGACCTGTAATTCTCCTTCTTGTAGTTTCTTTATCTGGTTTTGGAATTAGGATTATGCTGGCCTTATAAAAAGAATTTGGAAATGTTCCTTCCTCTTGGATTTTTTGGAATAGTTTGAGGAGTATAGGTATTAGTTTTTCTTTGAATATTTGGTAAAACTCCTCTGTGAAGCCATTTGGACAAGGGCTTTTGTTTGCTGGGAGTTTTTTGATTACTGTTTCTATGTTGTCAGTTGTTATTGGCCTATTCATTTTTTTATTCTTCCTGATTCACTTTTTGGAGATTGTATTTTTCTAGGAATTTGTCTGTTCCATTTTATTGTCCAGCTAGTTGATGCCAAAGTATTTTCATGGTGTCAATTGTTACTTCACCACTTCCCTTTCTGATTTTATTTATTTGGGTCTTACCTCTTTGTTTCTTGATGATTCTGGAAAAAGGCCCATCAATCTTGTTTACTTTTTTAAAGAACCAGCTCTTGGTTCCCTTGATATTTTGGTGTTTTTTTGTTTTTGTTTTAGTCTCTGTCATTTATTTCTTCTCTAATCTTTACTATCTCTTTCCTTCTACTTACTCTGGGCTCTCTTGTTGTTCTCTCTCCAATTCTTGAAGTTGTAGGGTTAAATATTTTCTTATTACTTTTTCTTCTTTCTTGTGATAAGCCTGTAATGCTATGAACTTCCTTCTTAGGAAGGCTTTTGCTGTATCCAAAAGATTTAGGGTCATTGTGTGTTCATTTTTAATTATTTCCAGAATTTTTATTTAGTTTTTTTCTTGATCTCATTAATAACCCATCACTGTTTAATAACATGCTATTTAGCCTCTATGTATTTGAATGTTTTGTGGTGTTCTTACTGTAGTTGATTTCTAATTTCATTCCATTGTGATCTGGAAAGATACTTGATATTATTTCAACCTTCTTGAACTTCGAGAAGCACCAGAAATGAGAAAGGTGCCCACATAACATCTGGCTATAAAAAGCAGCATCATAACTATCTGCCAAAGAGAGATGGCTGGAAATGCAGGCCTGCACTTAAAGTGCCAACATATAAAATTTTGTGTACTGCCACTTACCAAGTGCTCAGGAAGAGGGAGGGCAGAATGGATTTGAGCTGTAAGAGCAGAAACTAGGGTAGGGGGGTCTGGGGTTAGAGCTAAGAAGGCAAACACCTAGTTTCCTATGATGAGTCTTTCCTCGTGTTGCAGAAATCATTATTCAAGCAGACCTTTGTTATCCAGGTGTTTTTTTTCCTGATGGGAAGACAGTTGACCCAACCTTTGGAAAACACTTTGCTCCATGGTGTGGAGTTTCTGAGGCTCATTAAGATACTAATAATAACAATTAGCCTCCAAGTAGAAACAATTGTCCCACATATTGGAAAACTTATCACCACACCTATGGAAGCGTGTCTGAGGGATACTCAACTGAATCCAGTCTGCAGGCAGAAGTTGGTCTGTAGAAGTTTGGAGTCTGCCTGATGTAATTAGTGAGAAACAGAATTTGGAATGTATAGCAAATCTAACTGACACATAGACACAAACCCAAACAGGCAGCGAAAATGAGGAGACAAGGAAACAACCGATATAAGAAAGATCAAGAGAATTCTCTAGCAAAAGAGATAAGTAAAATGGAGATAATAAAATTATCTGATTCAGAGATCATAATAATGATAGTAAATATGATCAACATCATGAGAAAAGATATAGTAACTATGAAAAAGTAACAGTCAGAAATAAAGAATGACTTAGCACTAATAAAAAAGACATTGGAAGGAATACATATCATATTAGAGGAAAGTGAGGATAAGATCTGTGAATTAAAAGATAGGGTAGAAAAAAATCACTGAATCAGAGAATCAAAAAGAAAAAAAACTATTAATAAATGTGAGGGAAGCTTAAGGACCTTTGGGACAAATTGAAATATAACAATATTTCCATCACAGGTGTGTCAGAAGGAGAATAAAGTGAACAAAGACTAAAGAATCTATTTGAAGAAATAATGGTAGGTAATTTCTCTAACCTGGTAAAGAAAAAAGTCACACACATTCAGGAAGCACAGAGAATCCCAAGTAAAAAAAATGCAAAGAGGTCTATGCCCAGACACATCATATTTAAAATGCCAAAAATTAAAGACAAAGAGAAACTCTTAAAGGAAGCTTGAGAAATGCAATCTATTATCCATAAAGGAGCTCCTATAAGGCGGTAAGCTGAATTCTCAACAGAAATTCTACAGGCCAGAAAGGAATAGCATGAAGTACTCAAGGTAATGGAAAGCAAGGATCTGATATTCAGCAAGGCTATCATTCAAAATATATCATGAAATAAAGAGCTTCCCAGAAAAAATAATTAAAGTTTATTACCACCAAACTAGCCCTGCAAGAATTGCTAAAGGGACTACTGTAATGAGAAAAAATATACAGAGAGAGATACCTAGGTATACAGAATTAAAATGGCAATAAATAAGTACCTATCAATAATAACCTTAAATGTAAAAGGATTAAATGCTCAATTCTGAAGACATGATGTAGCTGAATGGATAAGAAAACATGACTCAACTATATGCTGTCTATCAGAGACTCACCTCAGAACAAAAGACACATACAGGATGAAAGTGAAGGGATAGAAAAAAATTTAATTGCAAAAGGAAACAATAAAAAAGCTGAAGTAGCAATACTCATATCTCACAAAATAGACTTCAAAATGAAGGCCATCACAAGAGACAACAAAAATCACTACATAATACTATAGGGATTGATACCACAAGAGGATATAGCCCTGGTAAACATATTTACACCCAATATAGGAGCACCTAAATATATCTAAAAACATCTGGAGGACTTTAAGGAAGTGATAGACAACTGTATAGTCATAGTAGGGGAATTTAATACCCCACTGACTTCGCTGGATAGATCTTTCAGACCAAAAAATAATAACAATAAGAACAAAACAGTGACTCTAAAGGACACACTGGATCAGATGGATTTAATTTATATTTATAGAACATTAGTGGCCTAGTGTACAAAATTTGTTCATAGGGCGGGGGGGGGGGTAAGGGGTGATCCTCAGCTTGGCCTACACCCTCTCCAATCTGGGACCCCTTGAAGAATGTCCTACTGCTGGTTTACAGGGATTGGGCCTAAACCAGCAGTCGGACATCCCTTTTACAATCCAGAACTGCTGGCTCCAGCCACTCACCTGCCTGTCTGATTGCCTCTAACTGCTCTGCCTGCCAACCTGCTCGCCCCTAACTGCCCCCCTTCCACGGGCCTGCTTGCCCCCAAATGCCTCCTCACCAGCCAGATCACCCCCAACTGCCCCTCATGCAGTCTACTCACCCTCAACTGCCCCTCCTGCTGGCCTGTTCACCCCAACCTCCCCGTCCCACTGGCTTGCTCACTCCCAACTGGTCCCTTACTGACCTGCTCACTCCAAACTTCCCCTCCCTGCTGTCCTGACCATCTCCAACTGACCCCCACTGATGGCCTGCTCATCCCTGCTAATCTGCTTATCTCCAATGGCTCCTGCTGTCCCATACTGGCCTAATCACCTCCTGGTGACCCAAGGTCTCGGCCCCTCTTTTATTTTTCAGCACCTCCTTGAGCAGAAGCCAGAGCCAGCTGAAAGCAAGTATCTAGGATTTATTTATCTTCTATAATTGAAACTTTAAAGCCTTGAATGGAGGCCAGAGCCAGCCAGGGCAAGCAGGAAACTTGGCTTCCTCCATCGCTGGGGAAATCCAAGCCTCCTGCTTGCTCCAGCTCCATGGCAGGCCACCATCTTGGTTGGGTTAATTTTAATATTTGCTCCTGATTGGCTGGTGGGCATGGCTTGTGGGTATAGTGGAGTGATGGTTAATTTGCATGTTTCTCTTTTATTGTGTAGATTTGACCACAAACCTGCAGAATATACATTCTTCTCAAGTGCACATGGATCATTCACAAAGACAGACTATATGTTAGGATACTGGGAGTGTTTGTTGGCAAGTTAAGAGTCAGTTATCATCCAGGAGAAGGTGGGGGACTGATGGACAGGGCTCTCCTGACCAGGCAGCCCCACTGCCATGGGATTTTTGTCTGCCGGAGCCAACAGCGCGAATGTGGAGACCACAACATCTTGCAGAGAGAGGTGGCTGTCTGCGGCATTCTGAAAGCTGCAGCTGAAGCACCCACTGAACAGCCAGGGGACCCAGAACACTGCACTCCAATCGGCGCAGACACAGAGACTCAGAGGAGATTCACACGGCACACAGAAAGGTCAGATTTCGCCTGGGATAAGGTGAGGTCTCCTGTCCCGCAGAACAGAGACGTGCACACTGTGGGAACTGGGATGCAGGAAAGCTGCTTCTGGAGAGGTCCACAGATGTGGGGCAGGGCACGATCCCTAAGTGTGGAAGCAAACTCTCGGAGCTGTTGACAGAGGGGAGCTCTAGAAAATAACTCATTTTGATCTGAGGCAGAAGGACAGCCTGGGAGTTATTACAGTGTCCCGGGTGCAAAATCCCCACAAACCGGTTTTGAGAACCACAGAGTAGCAGGATCTGAGCACAGTCTCTAGAAGGTCCTGTGCTTAGTCTCAGAGGTCAATTCCGAAACACTGCCACCCAGTGGATGACACATAAATTGACTCTCGCATAACCACAAAAGAATAAAGAGATTAAGACCTCAGCAGTGGAACACAGGGAACTTCAATACCCTCCCTATTGGGAAAAAGGAGTGCCAAGCAGAACAATAGTGGAAGTGAATGACCATTCTATTTTTTTTTTAATTTTTAAAATTTTTAATTTATTTTATTTTCATTTTTGCATATTTTAATTAAAAAACTTTTTTTCTTTCCTCCTCAATTGATTTTACCTTTTTAATTATTACATTTTTGTTTTCAACTAGTATTATTACTACTACTATTTTACCTTTTTGGAAAAAAACAAGTGTCATTTTGTTTTCCCGTTATTTTACTTCGGGATTAGAGTTCTACATTATATTTTCATCTTTCCTTCAGCATAATTTTACTCTATCTCAACTCTACCTTTATGTCAACACTTTCCTCCCAATTTTCCCCATTTTGTTGTTTTGTTTCTCTTTCCCTTTTCCAACTGTAGATTCTCCCTATTCCTCCTCCTTACCTGGATAAAATTTCACCCCACTTTTATATCTAATTTCAAATTCTCTACTCCAAGTCCATACAAACCTCTCTCTTCTTGTCTTCACTATCCAAAAAGTTGTTTTTCTCTATGTCCTCTTGTTGCTGTTTGCCTGAACGGTGATTATATCAATTTTTTGTACTTTTTTGTGAGATTGTTTTAGCTTATTCTACTTGCTTTATTTTGCTTTTTGTTTTCTCTGTTTTGGTTTGCTTTTTACCGCTCTTTTCCCTCGCCTCCCTTGATACCAGTTGTTATTTGTAGTTTGTATTAATCTCCAGGTATTGGTTGCCGGCATTTGTTGGGATTAGTGACTATTCTATTGGTGTTTTCTCCTGACATCTATATTTTGTTCCCCTTTTCTCTCTTATCCTCTTTCTTTTCTCTCTGACTTTTTTTTTCTCTTTCTCTTTTCTTCTTCTTCTTCCACTTTTTATTTATTTTATGTTTTTGTTTGTTTATTTATTTATTTATTTATTTATTTTCTCCCTTTCTCAATTTGATTTTGGCACTTTTTTCTTTTCTTTCTTCCTCATTTCCTTCTTTTTTCTCTACTTATCCCTAATTTGTCTTTCATTGGTGGTCACCTTATTTGTGATTATTAATATCGTGAATACATTTCTTTTCAGTGCCTTGTGTGTTCTACTGGTCGTGTTGTAGTTTGTGCCTTTGATTCAACGTAGGAGAAAGAACAACATAACCAGACACCCGGAGAAGAAAGACCATGGGCAGAAGAAGAAACAGTCCGCATACAACAGAAAGGCAGGTATCACCAGAAAAGGAAGTAAATGAAATAGGAGCAGAAATAAGCCTGCCAGAGAAAGAGAACAGAGAAATGATCATAAGGTGGATGAAAAGAATGGAAGACAAAATCGACAATGTGAGTAAGAGCCAAGAGGAAATGAAGAATAATCAAGAAGAAATGAAAAATGACATCACTGCTATAAAGAACTCAATAGAAAGCATCAAAAGTAGATTAGAAGACACAGAGGACTGCATCAGTGAGCTAGAAGACACGGTAGGAAAAAATTCCCGAGTACAGCAGCTTCTAGAAAAAAAAAAATTAAAAAGCAAGAGAGCCTAAGGGAACTTTGGGATAACATGAAACACAACAACATCTGCATAATTGGGGTTCCAGAAAGAGTGGAAACTGAGTAAGGATTAGAGAACCTGTTTGAAGAAATAATGACAGAAAATTTTCCCAATATAGGAAAGAAAAAACCCACACAAATCCAAGAAGCTCACAGAGTCCCAAGCAAAATGAACCCAAACAAACCAACACCAAGGCACATTATAATTAAATTGGCAAACACCAACGACAAAGTAAGAATCTTAAAAGCAGCCAGAGAGAAACAGAAAGTTACCTACAAAGGAAGTCCCATAAGACTAGAGACTGATTTCTCAACAGAAACTCATCAAGCCAGAAGCGAATGGCATGAAATATATAAAGTCATGTAAAGGAAGGGTCTGAATCCAAGAATACTGTACCCTGCAAGGCTTTCAATCAAAATTGAAGGTGAAATCAGAAGCTTCACAGACAAAAAAGGACTAAGGGAATATATTACCACCAAACTAGCAATGTAAGAAATGTTAAAGGGTCTGCTGTAATAAAAAGAAAGAGGAAGTGAAGAAGGAACGCTGGGGTAAAGACTAAAAATGGAGACAGATAAGTACCTATCAATAATAACTTTAAATGTAAATGGTTAAAGGCTCCAATCAAAAGACATAAGGTAACCGATTGGATAAGAACACATGATCCATATATCTACTGTCTACAAGAAACCCACCTCAGGAAAAGAGATGCACACAGATTGAGGGTGAAGGGATGGAAGATGGTATTTCAGGCAAATGGAAATGAAAAAAAGCTGGGGTTGCAATACTTATATCTGACAAATTAGGTGTCAAAGTGAAGGACATAATAAGAGATAAAGAAGGCCACTTCATAATAATAAAGGAAACAATCCAACAAGAAGAAATTACTCTGGTAAACATATATGCACCCAATATAGGAGCGCCCAAATACATTAAAAAACTCCTGGAGAATATTAAGGGACAGATTGACAGCAATACAATCATAATAGGAGACTTTAATACCCTACTGTCACCACTGGACAAATCCTCTAAAGAAAAAAATCAACAAAGTAAAATCAATGATAAATGACTCACTAGACCAGAAGGAATTAATTGACATCTTCAAAACATTTCATTCCAAAGCCACAGAATATACATTCTTCTCTAGTGCACATGGGTCATTTTCAAAGATAGATCATGTGTTCAGTAATAAGAAAAGTCTCTTCAAATTCAAGAAGATAGAAATCATATCAAGCTTTTCTCAGACCACAGTGGCATAAAACTGGAAATCAACTATAGTAAAAACAATAGAAAGAAATCAAACACATGGAGACTAAACAGCATGCTATTAAACAATGACTGGATAACCAAAGAAATCAAGGAAGAAATAAAAAACATCATGGCAACAAATGACAATGACAATACAACAATACAAAACTTATGGGACACAGTGAAAGCAGTCTTGAGTGGGAAGTTCATAGCCCTGCAAGCCTATTGCAAAAAACAGGAAACAATGGTAATAAATTACCTAACACTACAACTCAAAGAGCTAGAAAGAGAGTAACAAGAAAAGCCCAGTGTAAGCAGAAGGAAGGAAATAGTAAAGATCAGAGCGGAGACAAACAACATGGAGACCAAAGAAACAATTTAAAAGATCAACAAAACCAAGAGCTAGTTCTTTGAAAGGATAAACAAGATTGATGGACCTCTAGCCAGGCTCACCAAGAAGCAAAGAGAGAAGAACCAAATAAACAAAATCAGAAATGAAAGAGGAGAAATAACAACAGACCTCACTAAAATACAAAGGATTGTTAAAAAAAAATACTATGAACAACTCTATTCCAACAAATTGGACAACCTGCAAGACATGGACATATTCCTAGAAATATATTACCTTCTAAAACTCAATGAGGAAGAATCTAAACGTCTCAATAGTCCAATAACTATGGAAGAAATTGAAGCAGTCATCAAAAAGATTCCAGCAAATAAAAGCCTGGGACCAGGTGGCTACACAGGAGAGTTTTACCAAACATTTAAGGAAGAATTAAAACCTATCCTCTTCAGACTATTCAATAATATTAAAGAAAAAGGAACACTTCCAAACACGTTCTATGAAGCCAGCATCACCCTAATACCAAAACCAGATAAAGACAACACAATGAAAGAGAATTATAGGCCAATATCTCTCATGAACATAGATGCCAAAATCCTCAACAAAATTCTAGCAAACCGGATCCAGCAGTACATCAGAAAGATCATACACCATAACCAAGTAGGATTCATCCCAGGAATGCAGGGATGTTACAATATCCACAAATCAATAAACGTGATACATCACATAAACAAATTGAGAGATAAAAATCAAACAGTCATATCAATTGATTTGGAAAAAGCATTTGACAAAATCCAACACCCTTTCTTGATTAAAACTCTCAGCAACATGGGAATAGAAGGATCATACCTCAATATCATAAAAGCCATATATGATAAACCCACAGCTAACATCATACTCAATGGGCAAAAACTAAAACCATTTCCCCTAATAACAGGAACAAGACAGGGATGCCCACTCTCACCTCTCCTGTTTGACATAGTACTGGAAGTATTAGCCATTGCAATTAGACAAGAAGAAGAAATAAAAGGCATCCAAATAGGAAAAGAAGAAGTATAGCTGTCCTTATTTGCAGGTGACATGATATTGTACATCCCAAAACTAATTGACTTAATTAATGAATTCGGCAATGTAGCAGGATACAAAATTAATGCCAAGAAATCTGTAGCATTTCTATACACTAATAATGAAATTACAAAAAGAGAGTCTAAAAAAGCAATCTCATTTACCATCACACCAAAAAAATTAAGATACCTAGGAATAAATCTAACTAAAGAGGTAAAAGACCTATATGTAGAAAATTACAGGACATTGAATAAAGAGATAGAGGAAGATGTTAATAGATGGAAGAGCATACCATGCTCATGGATTGGGAGAATTAACATCATTAAAATGTACATACTACCCAAAGCAATCTGTAGATCCAATGCACTACCCATTAAAATACCAACGACACATTTCACAGACCTAGAAAGAATTCTTCATAGATTCATCTGGACCAAAAATGACCACGAATAGCCACAGCAATTCTGAGAAAGAAGAATAAAGTAGGTGGGATCTCAATACCAGATTTCAAGCTATATTACAAAGCAACTGTTCTCAAAACAGCCTGGTACTGGCACAAGAACAGACATATAGACCAATGGAATAGAATAGAGAACCCAGACATCCACCCAAACTTCTATGCTCAATTAATATTTGACCAAGGGGACACGAACATACAATGGAACCAAGATAGCCTCTTCAATAAATGGTGTTGGGAAAATTGGACAGATACATGCAAAAAAATGAAACTGGACCACCAACTTACACCAAATACAAAAATAAACTCAAAATGGATACAGGACTTAAACATTAGAAGGGAAACCATAAAAGTACTAGAGGAATCCACAGGCAGCAAAATCTCAGACATATGCCGAAAGAACTTCTTCACTGATACTGCTCCAAAGGCAATGTAAGCTAAAGAAAAAATAAACAAATGGGACTACATCAAAATAAAAAGCTTTTGCACAGCAAAAGAAACCATCAACAAAACAACAAGAAAGACCACTGTGTGGGAGAACATATTGCAAATGTTATCACTGATAAAGGTTTAATCTCCAAAATCTACAGCCAACTTATACAACTTAATAAAAGGAAGATGAACGATCCAATAAAAAACTGGGCAATGGACCTAAATAGAACCTTTTTGAAAGATGACGGAAGGCCAAGAGACACATGAAAACATGTTCAAAGTCACTAATTATCTGAGAGATGCAAATCAAAAAGACAATGTGATACCACCTTACACCTGTCAGAATGACAATCATCAACAAATCAACAAACGACAAGTGTTGGCAAGGATGCGGAGAAAAAGGAACCCTTGTGCACTGTTGGTGGGAATGCAGACTGGTGCAGCCACTGTGGAGAACAGTATGGAGTTTCTTCAAAAAACTAAAAATGGATCTCCCATTTGACCCTGTAATCCCACTCTTAGGAATTTATCCTAAGAAATTACAAACACCAATCAGAAAGGATTTATGCACCCCTATGTTCATAGCAACACAATTTACAATAGCTACAATTTAGAAACAGCCTAGGTGCCCGTCAGCAGAGAAGTGGATCAGAAAACTGTGGTACATCTACACAATGGAATTCTATGCTACCATTAAAAAGAAGGAATTCTTACCATTTGCAGCAACCTAGATTGAACTGGAGAGCCTTATGCTCAGTGAAATAAGCCAGTCAATGAAGGAGAAGCACCACATGATCTCACTCATTTGTGGATAATAAAGAACATTGTAAACTGATGAACAAAAGGATAGATACAGAGGCAGTAAAACATCAAACAGACTGTCAAATTATAGCAGGAAGATTAAGGAGAAGTGGGATAGATAAGAGATCAATCAAAGGACTTGTATCCATGCATATAAGCATAACCAATGAACACAAGACACTGGGGGGTTGGGGTATGCCTGGGAGGGAGAGGGGGCAATGGTGAGATATGTATATGTATAGATGTAACACACACACACACACACACACACACTATATATATATATATATATATATATATATATATATATATTCCTAACACTAGAAAGTTATGGAATTAATAAAGGTGTATTAAACTTAAAAAATAATTAGAGTAGAAATAAATGACATGGAGATTAAAAAAATAAAAAAATCATTGAAACAAAGGATTGGTGAATCTTTATCAGACTCATTAAGAAACAGATAGAACACAAGTAAATAAAATCAGAAATGAAAGCGATGAAGTTACCACTCATACCACAGAAATACAAAGGCTTCTAAGGAAATAGAACAACTATATGCTAACAAGCTGGACAATGTGGATGAAATTGACAAATTCCTAGACAAGTACAATCTCCAAAAGTGAAACAAGAAGAATCAGCAAACCTGAATAGGCCAAATATAACTGATGAAACAGAAGCAGTAATAAAAAATGTCCAGCAAACAAAGGCCCTGGTCTACATGAATTCACAGGGGAATTTTACCAAACATTCAAGGCAGAACTAACATCTATTGCGGGTGTACCCCCAATGTCCCATGTGGTTCAGGATTTAAGTTCAGCGTTTGGGCTCTGGAGGAGGCCACACACAAATGAAAGAGACTAGACAAGAAAATACTAATAAGAATTTAGGGGTCAGGCAGAAACCCAAGAGAGGACTCTGCTTTGCTCTGGCCTTGCAACCCTTTTTATTCAGGTTTGTGATCTACCTATAGCCCTTAGGCAGGCAATTTCCAGTAACAGGCAAACTATCTTATCAGTAAGGATTTACATGAGACTAAAGAGTGGAAGTTGCTTCAGCTATCTTTGTCTCAACTAGACAGTGGGTGTATGGTTTTGACCCTTGCCAGAGCCTCAAGGTTGACCAGCCTTCCGGGTTCCTTGTCCATACCTCTCTACTAAGGAAGGCAATGGGCAGCTTCTAATATCTCCCCTGTATCTTTTTCTTAAGAAATCTTGAAAAGTGAATTCTCCCTGAAGGGTTTGAGTCCTTTTAAGACTCTTCATTCTGTACCTGCAGACTAGAAATAAACATATGAGAACAAAAATGAGACAAGTAATAGTGGTTATGCTGAGAGGCAAATGAATCATTCTGTAGTAAGTTTCTTTCTGGGCCAATAGTTCTTTGAGTTCTAATTTAAATGTGCAACAATTCCTTATGTGTACATGCCTGCAATGAGAAATATTAGTTCTGGATGGTTGCCAAATGGTGGCAATGCAGGTCTGACTTTCTCTGGCTTGATCCTGGGCAACCTGCAGTGACATACAGCTGCTGACTGTTAGTAAGGCAAGATATCTTCACCATCTTCCATCTCTGGACTGTTTCTCTTGTCTTCTCTAAGATCCACTGTTGCAGGAATCCACATGGGCATGGAGTTTTCTGGAAATATACAAACATATTCTCGACCACAGCTTAATAAAGGAATCTTTTCTATAAATTTGACTTAGGATCCTTTTTATTTTTGCCCAAATGATTTTCCTTTGGCTTAGGGGAGTCGCAAAAGATCAGAACTCTGGTGGCGCGCATGGCACTGAGCTCAGAGGACCAACTGCTGATTGTGCTGCTGGCTTTCAGGAGCGGGCGGGAGACAGACCCAACTGTGCGACTTCTAACTCCACTAAACCCCAGTTTCGGGTGAAACCCTGGGGGTCCAGACTCATATGGTCCCGGAGCGCAGGGGAGCCGGAGGGGCAGCAGTCTAGAGGCACTGCGAGAGTATGTGTGTGCACAGGGACCGCTCCAGCGATTACCCAGCCATGTGAGATTCAGGGGCTGTGGAGGGCGGGGCCGACTGGAAGGTCCATTAAGCCCTGAGACTCCAACCATCCCAAGCTCAACAGAAAGCTTTTGCAGTTTTGCAACTCTTGTATCATAAGGCTGAATCCAACACAGAAGTTCTCCTGGCATAGTGAAAATGCCAAGACAGGGATCACAAACAAAAGAAATGGAAGAAAACAAACGACTGGATATAGAGTTCAAAACTTCGCTTATATGGTTTTTCAAGAATATCCTAGAAAAGTTGGATAAAGTTAGCGAGACCCAAGAGGAGATGAAAAAGAACCAACTAGAGATGCAAAAGATCCAACTAGAGATGGAAAAGAACCAGCTAGAGATGAAAGGACCAACTAGAAATTAAACATACACTGACTGAAATAAAAAATATTATACAGAGTCCTAACAGCAGACTAGAGAAAGGCAAGAATCAAGTCAAAAATTTGAAATATAAAGAACCAGAAAACACTCAACTGGAAAAGCAAGAAGAGAAAAGAATCCAAAAATGTGGAGATAATGTAAGGAGCCTCTGGGACAGCTTCAAGTGTACCAACATCAGAAATGTGGGGGTGCCAGAAGAAGAGAGAGCAAGATACTAAAAACCTATTTAAAGAAATAATGACTGAAAACTTCCCATATCTGGTAAAAGAAATAGACTTACAAGTCCAAGAAGCACACAGAACCCCATATAAAAGGAATCCAAAGAGAACTACACCAAGACACATCATAATTAAAATACCAAGAACAAAAGACAAAGAGAAAATATTAAAAGCAGCAAAAGAAAAACAGTTCATTACCTACAAGGGAGCACCCATACGACTGTCAGCTGATTTCTCAACAGAAACGATGCAGGCCAGAAAGGAGTGGCAAGAAATAATCAAAGTGATGAATAACAAGAACCTACAACCAAGATTATTCTACCCAGCAAAGCTATCATTCAGAATTGAAGGGCAGATAAAGAGCTTTACAGATAAGAAAAAGCTAATGGAGTTCATCAATTCCAAACCAGTATTATATGAAATGCTGAAAGGTACTCTTCTAGAAGAGGAAGAAGAAAAAGTTAAAAGACAAAAAATTATGAACAACAAATACATATCTATCAACAAGAGAATCTAAAAATTAAGTGAATTAAAAATTTGATCAACAGAATAAACTGGTGAATATAATAGAGTCAGGAGCACAGAAAGGGAGTGGACTGATAATTCTCAGGGGGAAAGGGGTGAGGAGTGTACAGAGAGAGACTGGACAAAAATCATACACCTATGGATGAGGTCAACGGGAAGGAGGTAAGGGTAGAGGGAAGGGTGGGAGCTGGGTGGAGGGGTGCTATGGAGGGGAAAAAAGAGAAACAAATGTAATAATCTGAATAATAAAGATTTAATTTAAAAAAAATAAAAAAAGATGGTGGCCCCTATGGAAGCAGCAAGCCATGTGGCTAACTTGGCACCTGCTAAGTCAGGCAGTCCAAAATGGTGGCTGTCTAAACTGTTCTTTGACAATAAAAAGATGGTTTGTTTATTCTCACAATAAACAAGGGAAGAACAACCCAAAATCCCTAAAAGACAGTCAAAATTATATTGCAGACAAACAGAAATCTCACTAGCTATTTCTGGTGGCTTTATTAGAAGCAAAGCAAATTTAGTAAATGTTTATGTCTGATTCATCAGGCGCCAAATGCTGCTCTACCTCAAGCCTAATTAAAAATGCAGGCAGTTATGGGTTTTTTGTCTTTTAAATTCTGTCTTAAAATTCTGCTGCTAGATTTTAAGAAATATTTTGCCCTCCTTAGAGGCCAAAACCTTTATAACATTTATAAGTAAAATATAGTTATTAATTTTTATTTGATAAAGCTTTCCATGCAATTTCAAGCATATTAGATTGGTTTAATTTAAAATATTTCCTTTCAGAAGAGAGTACAAATTTCTTGAATTACTCCGGGCCCTTGGAGGTCTCCAAGAATCATACTTTTTATAATTATTTTAAAGAATATTAATTAAATTTTAACTGGTCTTTCTATTAAAAATTTGGTTGGGATCACAGAATTAATCCTTATTTAATTAGACCAATAAACAACATATTTTGAATTCCTAATTATTAGAGAAATGCAACATTTTATTTTCTCAAAAACAAGTTTCTATATTTTAGGCATTTAGTTACAACTAGATAATTTCTCCCAATTTAATTTGAACCTTAAATTTTTAGAGCATCAAATTTTAGGTAGCAAATTAAATACTTTTACATTTCTAAGGATACATTTCAAATAAAATACAAGGTATATTCAATTAGTAGATTAAATTCTACCCTCTAGACTTCATATGAGGCACACTCAGTTCAACATTTCAGTATTATATTATTCCAATATATTTAGATATAAGTTTTTATCATTTGACTTAGTAAACTTCAAAATTTTTAAGTTTCCAGCGGACAGGCCTGGACTAGCTGCTTGTCTTTTAAAACGACCATAATTTTTCTGCAGGGAAAGTCAAGAAGCAAACCTATAGCTATTCAAATGCAAACTTTCTATCTACTTCCTGCTGCTTACTTGCTGGATGTTTTAAAAGAGCCACATTTTTTTCCCTTAGAGATTGCCTTAGGAATCCAGCCTGTATTTTTTTTCCTGGGTCAAATCCGTCAAATTTCTGAGGGAAAGAACCTTTTGGATTTGATACTGTAACATGGCAAAGAGTCAAGCTCAGCCAAAAAACTCTGTAAATGTCCAAAATCGGACAGTTACACGCACTTGTTTTTAAGCTAGCTTTTCTCTTTACATGTGCATAGAAATCCCAGATGTATTTATAAATTTTGAAAAAATGTTTAAGTCACTAGCCAGAAAAAAAGCATGACAAAGATGAGATTTTAGAATGGCTTTCTTGGGGAGTGGGCGTCTATATTGGATTGCCACATGTCTCCCTTCCCCCACATCCTACTTGCTTTGGGGAAAGTTTTCAGTAACAGACCTGGCTGTGTATCTTTTCATACTTAATAAAGATAGATCTTAAATATTTTCCTTTATCACTTTCTGAAGTAATAACTAGCACTTAAGCTTTGCCAAAATTTGGTAATCATAAGATGGTCTTCCATAATTCTTAAACAAAACTTTAAGTAATCTTTCTGCAGGAGAGCTTATAGTTTTGCTCTCTCCTGCCACCTTTGAATTTCTCCGCACCAGAGGTGGCTTCAGCAGTGGGGTTTCATTCTTATTACAGATTTTAGATTCTAAATACAAATTAAGATTTTAATTTGAACAAAAAAACACATTAAAGATGATCACGGTACTCGTTTTTTCAGCCTGATTTTCAAAAGTACTTTTTGATATTCGAATTTCTTTATAATTTTGCCTTTTGACCAAATTTTTGCCAAACGTTCAAGATCTAATGTACCTTTTTCAGGAACCAAGGGTTATGTTCTATAACATCAAGCAAAAACTGTAAGAGAATATCTTTTGAAACTTTAATTCCTTAAGCATGCAAACCAAAAGTCTATAATAAAGTTTACTTTATAAACTAATTCTGCCACATTAGCCTGGCTGAAAAAGACGTTCCCACCCTACTTATAGATGGCGACTTCTGCAGCTGATCGTGGGCTTTGTGGGCAGTGAATTTCCCTCACCTATACAGTGAATTCTTCCCCATCTATTTGGTGAAATCTTCCTTTCTTCGCTCTAGTGCTAGTCGAAGGCGCCAGTTGCAAGTGTACTCCCCATGTCCCACGTGGTTCAGGGTTCAGGTTCAGATTCGGGCTCTGGAGGAGGCCACACACAAATGAAAGAGACTAGACAAGAAAATACTAATTTGGGAATTGGAGAGTAGGCAGAAGCCCAAGAGAGGATTACGCTTTGCTCTGGTCTTGCAACCCCTTTTATTCAGGTTTGGGATACACTTATAGCCCTATCTTATCAGTAAGGATTTACATGAGACTAAAAGGTGGAAATTGCTTCAGCCACCTTTGTCTCAACTAGAAAATGGATGTATGGCTTTGACCCTTGCCAGAGCCTCAAGGTTGACCAGCCTTCTAGGTTCCTTGTCCATACCTCTCTGCTAGTGAAGGCAATGGGCAGCTTCCAACAATCTATACTCCTCAAATAATTTTTTAAAAAATCCAAGATAAGGAGCACTTCCAAGCTCTTTTTATGAGGCCAGCATTATTCTAATTCCAAAACCAGATAAATATACTACAACAAAGGAGAATTATAGGCCAATATCCCCTCATGAACATAGATATTAAATTCTCATCAAAATATTAGCAAATCTAATCCAACAATATATTAAAAGATCATACACCATGACCAAGTGGGATTTATTCCAGGTATGCAAGGCCAATACAGTATTCACAAATCAATAAATGTGATACATCACATAAACAAATTGAAAGACAAAATTCACATGATAGTATCAATATATTCAGAAAAATTAACACAATCTAACAACCATTTTTACTAAAAACTCTCAGCAATGTGAGAACAGAGGGAACATATCTGAACATGACACACCTATAGTAAATATGCACAATGGGCAAAAACTAAAACCATTTCCCATATTAACAGGAATAAGGAATATTTGCTTTCACCACTCTTATTCAACATAGCACTGGGAGTTCTAGCCATAGCGATCAGACATGAAGAATAAATAAAAGGCATTTAAATTGGAAAGGAGGGAGTAAAACTCATTATTTCCAGATGACATGAGGTTGTACATAGAAAACCCTGAGGATTCCACCAAAAATGACTAGATTTAATAAATGAATTTGGCAATGTAGCAGGATACAAAATCAACACTCTAAAATTGATGGCTTTTTTAATACACCAATACTGAATTCTCAGAAAGAGAAACTGGATAAACAGTCCCATTTACCAATGCAATATGAAAATTAAGAAATTTAAAAATAATCTTAACTAAGGAAGTAAAAGACTATACTCAGAAAGCTACACAGGACATTGAAAATAGAGATTGAATAAGATATAAAAAGTGAAAGAATATATCGTGTTCATGGACTGGTAGAATTAACATCACTAAAATATCCATACTGCCCAAGGCAATCTACAGATTTAATGCAATCCCTATTAAAATACCAACAGCATATTTCACAGACCTAGAACAAATACCCCAAAAATTTATATGGAACCAAAAAGACTTAGCTGCAGCTATCTTAAGAACAAAGGACAAAGAGTCATCACAGTAGTAGATATCAAATTATACTAGAAAGGCATCGCTATCAAAACAACCTGGTAGTGGCACAACAGGCATATGGATCAATGAATAGAACAGAGTCCCCAGAAATGGACCTAAACCATTACTCTTCAATATTTGACAAAGGAGGCAAACGCATACAATGGAGTCAAGATAGTCTCTTGAATAAATGGTGTTGGGAAAACTGGACAGATACATGCAAAAAGAAAAATGAAACTAGACCATCAATTTACACAACACACAAGAATAAACTCAAAATGGATAAAAGTCTTAAATGTAAGTTGGAAACCATAACAATCTATAAAAAAACCATAGGCATCAAAATCTCAGACATCTCTCACAGCAATGTGTTTATGGATACATCTCCTAGGGCAAAGGACACTAAAGAAGAAATAAACAAGTGGAACTACATAAAAATAAAAAGCATCTGCACAGTAAAGGAAGCCATTAACAAAACCAAAAGGGAGCCCAATGAATAGGACAGCATATTTGGCAATTATAGGAAGTCTTTGGGTTATGTTGGACTTGACTTAAGTCATTTAGTGATTATGTCTCCATTTCCCATTTACAGTACAGTATGTATAAAAAAAAGTTTCATCATTTTGACGTATGTACATATGTGCTTTATGTTTTTTATTATTTATTTACCACAAGTAAAGGTCAGGAATTGTTATCTTTCTTATAATTTTTTTTTACTGTTTCACTTCATTACTGCTGTGTATATGTTCTCCATGTGAGTGATGTAGGTGCTTATGTAGGTGGGTTCTGACTTATGGCAAAAACCGCGTTATGTCACACTGTAGGAACCGATCTCTGACATAACCTGAGGACTGCCTGTATACATCTGATAAAGGAACTCATATAACTTAACAAAAGGAAGAAAAACAAACCAATTTAAGAACCTAAATAGACACTTCTCCAAAATGGACTTACAGATGGCCAGGAGACATATGGAAAAATGCTCAGTCACTGATCACCATAAAGATGTAAATTACAAAAACAATGAGATATCACCTCACACCTGTCAGAATTGCTACCATTAGCAAATGACAGTGCTGGCTAGAATGTGGAAAAAAGGGAACCCTCATACACTGCTGGTAGGAATGCAGACTGGTGCAGCCATTATAGAAAACAGTATGGAGTTTCCTCAAAAAAATGAAATATGGAACTGCCATTTGACCCAGTGATCCCACTTTTAGGAATATGTCCTAAGAAACATAAAACACCAATCAGAAAGATCATATACACCCTTATGTTCATAGCAGTGCAATTTACAATAGCTGAGATCTGGAAGTAGCTTAAGTGCCTATCAGAAGGTGAGTGGATTAAAAAAAAAAAATTATACTATGGAATACTATGCAGCAGTAAAAAAGGAGAAATTCTTACCCTTTGAGACAGCATGGAGGGACCTGGATAGTATCATGCTAAGTGAACTAAGCCAGTCAGTCAGAGAAAGTCATGTATCACATGATCTCACTGATAGATGGCATCTAATTAACAAAATAAATTGATGAACTGATTGGATACAGAGACATGAAAGCATGGAACAGAGCATGGAATTTTGAAGGGAAGAGAGGAGAAGGTGGGTGAAAAATTAATGCATGATCATAGAAATTAGGGTGGGGAAGGCCTGGAATGGGGGTGAAGTGTGCTGGTATGTGTCAATGGGGGAAATAGGGAGGACATATGTAATACTTTGAACAATAAAGTTTAAAGAAAAAACATAGACTAATGGAATTTCTTGAAGCTAAAAGTAACACTGGACAGTAACTTGAATTCACAAGAAGAAATGAAGACTATCAGAAATGGTAAATGTACCTTGTTTTCCCGAAAGTAAGACATCCCCCGAAAATAAGACCTACTTCCAATTTTGCCTCTTGCTGTAATATAAGGCATCCCCCAGAAAATAAGACCTCCCCGATAATAAGGCCTTCCCCGAACCTAAGGCCTCCCTGGAATATAAGGCCCCTAAAGCTACCATAAGGCGTCTGACTCCTGATTTAATGAGACCTCGCACTGCCTGAACAGCTCCGGCTGCTCTGCGGCCAATCGGTGAGCTGGTTTGTGATGGCAACTACTACCGTACCGTACCATATACAGGTAATAAAATTTTTTTTTTTGTTCAACAATAAATGTGTACCGTATTCTTCTTCATGGAAAAATAAGACATCCCTTGAAAATAAAACCTAGCACATCTTTGGGAGCAAAAATTAATATAAGACACTGTCTTATTTTGGGGGAAACAGGATATTGTTGAACAACAAAAAAGGGAAATTTATTACCTGTATACTGTATGGTAGTAGTTATCATCACAAACCAGCTCACTGATTGGCCGCAGCGCAAGGTCTCTTTAAATCAGGAGTCAGATGCCTTATGGTAGCTTCAGAGGCCTTATATTCTGGGGAGGCCTTGTGTTGGGGGGGAGGCCTTATTATCAGGGAGGTCTTATTTTCAGGGGGTGCCTTATATTACAGCGAGAGACAAAACTGGAAGTAGGTCTTATTTTCGGGGGATGTCTTACTTTCGGGGAAACAGGGTAAATGTGTACCGTATTCTTCTTCATGAAAAAATAAAACATCCCCTGAAAATAAGACCTTGTGCATCTTTGGGAGCAAAAATTAATATAAGACACTGTCTTATTTTCAGGGAAACAGGGTAAAAGATTCTATAAATAGATTACATTTCTTCTTTTGCCCTTAAAAATATATATGTAAGATTGAACAAAACAGTAATTATACCACACTGTATGTTTGAATTTATTACAGCCCCAAGGATGGGGAGAAAAAGAGAGATATTGGAGCAAAGTTTCTATATTCTGCTGAATTGAAATGAGTATTATTTTGAGGTATAGAGGATCTATCTAATACATAGACACAAACCCAAACCAAAATGAGGAAACAATAAAACAACCATCAAATAAAAGAACTGGAGAATTCTCCAGAAGAAGAGATAAATGAAGCAGAGATAATAAATCTAACTGAAACAGAGTTCAGAGTAATGATGGTAAAAATGCTCAATAGTGTGAAAAAATATAGCAACTATGAAAAAAGAACAGTCTGAGAAAAGAATGACATAACACAAATAAAAAACACATTGGGATGAATACACAGCAGATTAAGGGAAGCTGAGTATCAAATCAGTGAATTAGAAGACAGAGTTGAAAATATAACTCAATTAGAGAACCAAAAAGAAAAACTATATAAAAAAAGAGGACAGCTGTGGGACAATGTGAAATGTAACAATATTAGAATAGCGGGTATGCTAGACGAGGCAGAAAGAGAGTAAGGAAAAGATCAAATGGCAGTTCCATATTTCATTTTTTGAGTAAACTTCACTAACATGGTTAAAAAAAAAAGTCACACAATTACAAGAAGAACAGAGAACCCCAAACAAGAAGAAACCAAACGAACCCATGCCAAGACACATCATAATTAAAATGCCAAAAATTAAAGACAAAGAGAAAATCTTAAAGGCAGAAAGAGAAAAGAAAACTGTTACCTACAAAGGAGCTCCCATAAGGCTGACACCCGATTTCTCATCATAAACTCTACAGGCCAGAAGGGAATGGCATGAAGTACTCAAGGTAATGGAAAGCAAGGATCTGAGATTACTATATCCAGCAAGGCTATCATTCAAATAGACGGTCAAACAAAGAGCTTCCCAGATTTAAAAAAAAAAAAAAAAAAAGCTAAAGGAGTTCATCACCAGCAATCGGGCATTACAAGAAATGCTAAAGGGATTATTGTAAAAGATTTCTGACAAGAAGAAACAGAGAGAAATCTAGCCATACAGAATTCAAATGGCAATAAATAGTACCTACAGATAATAACCTTAAATGTAAATGGATTAAATGCTCCAGTCAAAACACATAGGGTAACTGAATGAGTACAAAAACATGACCCAACTATATGCTGTCTACAAGAGACCGACCTCAAAACAAAAGGCAAACATAGGATGAAAGTGAAGGAAGGAAAAAAAAATTTCCTTGATAATGGAAAATTAAAAAAGCTGGAGTAGCAGTACTCATATCTGATAAAATAAACTTTAAAATGAAGGCTATTTCAAGAGACAACAAAGGTCACTACATTATACTAAAGGAATCAATCCAACAAGAGGATATAATCCTGGTAAACATATATGCACTCAATATAGGTACACCTAACTATATAAAAAAACTTCTAGAGGACTTTAACAGAGAGATCAACACAATACAGTCATAGTAGGGGACTTTAACACCCACTGACTTCACTGGATAGATATTCCAGAAAAAAAACTTAACAAGGAAACAGAGACTCTAAAGGACACACTGGTTCACATGGATTTAATAGACATTTATAGAACATTTCATCCCATGGCAGCAGAATATACATTCTTCTCAAGTGCACATGGATCATTCACAAAGATAGACCACATGTTAGGACACAAAAAAGTCTGTATAAGTTCAAAATGATTGAAATCATATCAAGCATCTTCTCAGATCAAAGTGAAATGAAATTAGAAATCAACTACAGTAAAAATACCCTAAAACATTCAAAGATATGGAAGCTCAATAGCATGATATTAAACAATGAGTGGGTTACCAATGAGAACAAGAAAGAAATTAAAAACTTTCTGGAAACTGCCAAAACCAGTTTGGCTCAGTGGAGAGAGCGTCAGTCTGCGGACTGAAAGGTCCCGAGTTCGATTCCAGTCAAGGGCATGTATCTTGGTTGCAGGCACATCCCCAATAGGGGGCATGCAAGAAGCAGCTGATCAATGTCTCTCTCTCATCGATGTTTCCAACTCTCTATCCCTCTCCCTTCCTCTCTGTAAAAAATCAATAAAATATATTAAAAATATTTTTAAAAAACTAAAATAAATAAAAACTTCCTGGAAACAAATGCAAATGAACACACAACACTCCAAAATCTTGGGGACACAGCAAAAACAGTCCTGAGAGGGAAGTTCATAGCACTATAGCATACTTCAAAAAATTAAAAAACAAAACAGCAAAGACCATTTAACCCTGCAACTTAAAGAACTAAGAAGAGAATAACAAGAAAATCTCAGAGTAAATAGAAGGGAGGAAATAATAAAGTTTAGAGCAGAAATAAATAATATAGAGACTAAAAAATAATACAAAAAATCAATGAAACCAAAAGCTGGTTCTTTGAAAGGATAAACAAAATGAATAAATCATTCACCAGCCTCATTAAGAAACAAAGAGAGAGGACCCAAATAAATAAAATCAGAAACCAAAGTGGGGAAGTAACCATAAACACCACAGAAATATACCCACAGGATGGTAAGAAAGTACTTTGAACAGCTATATGCCAACAAGCTGGACAATGTGGATGAAATGGACAAATTCCTAGAAAATACAATCTCCCAAAACTGAAGCAAGAAGAATAAAAAACATGAAGAGACCAATAACAACTGATGAAATAGAATCAGTAAAAAAAAAACAGCCCAGGTATAAATGGCTTCACAGGGAAATTTTACCAAACAGTCAAAGAAGAACTAATGCCTACACTCCTCAAATTATTTCAGAAAATTCAAGATGAAGGAGGACTTCCCAACTCTTTTTATGAAGCCAGCATTATCCTAATTCCAAAACTAAATAAAAACACTACAAAGAAAGAGAATTGCCGGCCAATATCCCTGATGAACATAGATGCTAAAATCCTCAACAAAATATTAGCAAATTGCATCCAGCAATATATTAAAAAGATCATACACCATGATCAAGTAGGATTTATTCCAGTGATGCAAGGCTGGTACAATATTATATCCTATATAGTAAAAGCCTAATATGCTAAGTGTCAGGTCATCCAGTTGTCAGTTCAACCAATCAAAACATAATATGCTAATGATATGCTAAGGCCGCTCAACTGCTCACTTTGATGTGCACTGACCACCAGGGGGCAGACAGTTGACCAGTCGACCATTCACTATGATGTGCACTGACCACCATG
This sequence comes from Lasiurus cinereus, assembly GCA_011751065.1. Taxonomy (NCBI): domain Eukaryota; kingdom Metazoa; phylum Chordata; class Mammalia; order Chiroptera; family Vespertilionidae; genus Lasiurus; species Lasiurus cinereus. The sequence goes on from JAAGEH010000006.1 coordinate 1,141,474, forward strand.
GGGCAGACGCTCCAACTGGTAGGATAGCTTGCTGATGGGGTCCAGCCAATCCAGACTGAGAAAGTCAGGTCAGACATACCCTGGAACCCTCCTGCTCTCTCTTCCTGTCTGGCCAACCTCCTGTGTCCCTCCCCAACCCCTATCATGCAGCAGTGGGGTCCCTTGGCCTAGTCTGCACCATCTTACAATCTGAGACCCCTCAGCGGATATTGGAGAGCTAATTTCTGCCTGATTCCCCAGGCCAGGCCGAGGGACCCCCAATGGTACATGAATTCGTGCACTGGGCCTCTAGTAAATCAATAAATAAGATACATCACATGAATTAAAAGACAAAAATCACATGGTCACATAAATAGACCCAAAAAAGCATTCAACAAAATTCAACACCCATTTTTGATAAAAACTCTCAGCAAAGTTGGAATAGAGGGAGCATATCTCAACATGATAAAGGCTATATATGACAAACCTACACCCAATATTATATTCAATGGGTAAGAACTAAAATCATTTCCTCTAACAATAGGAACAACACAGGGATACCCACTTTCACTACTCCTGTTCGACATAGTACTGGTAGTGCTAGCCATAGCAATCAGACAAGAAGAAAAATTAAAAAGCATCCAAGAAGAAATTGGGAAAGAAGAAGTGAAATTATCATTATTCACAGATGACATGATATTGTACATAGAAAATCCCAAAGACTCCATCAAGAAACTAGATTAATAAATGAATTCAGCAATGTAGCAGGATACAAAATGAACACCAAAAAAAAAAATCTATGGCTTTTTTATACACCAATAATGAACTCACAGAAAGAAAAACTAAAAAAACAATCCCATTTATCATTGCACCAAAAAAAAAAAAATTAAGATACCTAGGAATAAACTTAACTAAAGAGGTAAAAGACCAATACTCAGAAAATTACAGGATGTTTAAAAAAAGAGATAGAGAAAGACATAAACAAATGGAAGAATATACTATGTTCATGGATTGGTAGAATCAACATCATTAAAATGTCTGTACTACCCAAAACATTTTATAGATTCAATGCAATCCCCATTAAAATACCAACAGAATATTTCACAGACCTAGAATGAACTCTCCCCACATTCATCTGGAATAAAAAAAGATCCCGAATAGCTGCAGCAGTCCTAAGGGGAAAAAAAAAAAGAAGAAGAAAATTGGAGGGTTCACAAAACCAGATATCAAGCTATAATACCAAAGCATTATTCTCAAAACTGCCTGGTATTGGTACAAGAACAGACATATAGACCAATGGAACCAAATAGAGAATCCAGAAATCGGCCCAAGCCATTATGCTCAATTAATATTTGATAAAGGAGCAAGAACATACAATGGAGTCAAGATAGTCTTTTCAATAAATGTTGTTTGGAAAATTGGACACATACATTTAAAAAAATAAAACTACACAATACACAAAAATAAACTCAAAATGGATAAAGGACTTAAACGTAAAAAGGGAAACTATAAAAATCTTAGAAGAATCCATAGGCAGCAAAATAGCAGACATATGTCATAGCAATATCTTTACCTATACAGTTCCTAGGTCGATGGAAACTAAAGAGAAAATAAACAAATGGGACTACATCAAAATAAAAATCTGCACAGCAAAAAACAAAAAACAAACAAACAAAAAAAACCATCAACAAAACAATAAGAAAGCCCACTGAATGAGAGAACATATTTGCCAATATTATCTCAGTTAAGGGTTTAATCTCCAACATTTACAGGGAACTCACACTACTTAACAAAAGGAAGATAAACAATTCAATCAAAAAATGAGCAAAGGACCTAAATAGAGCCTTTTCAAAAGAGGACATTCAGAAAGCCAAGAGACATATGAAAACATACTCAAAGTAATCATTTAAGAGATGCAAATCAAAACAACAATGAGTTACCATCTCACTGTCAGAATGGCTATCATCAACAAAGGACAAATGCCTGCAAGGATGCAGAAAAAAAGGAACCCTCCTTCACTGCTGGTGGGAATGCAGACGGTGCAGCCACTGTAGAAAACAAATGGGACTACATCAAAATAAAAATCTGCACAGCAAAAAAAAAAAAAAAGAAAAAATATATTAAAAATGAAACTCTCATTTGACCCAATAATCCCACTTCTAGGAATATATCTCAAGAAAACAGAGACACCAATCAGAAAGGATACATTCATCCATATGTTCATAGCAGTACCATTTGCAATAGCTAACATTTGGAAGTAGCCTATGTGCCCATCAGCAGATGAATGGATTAGAAAACTGTGGTCATCTACACAATGGAAAAGGTAAGAGTTCCTTCTTTTTTAAAGCCCCTGCCCAGTTCCTGAGGCTTTAGGCCTTGACAGAAGGAACTTCTTTAAAAAAGAAGGAACTCATACCTTTTGCAATAGCATGGATGGACCTGGAGAGCATCATGCTAAGTGAAATAAGCCAGTGGGAGAAAGATAAATATCAGATGATCTCACTCATTTGTAAGATATAATGAACAACATAAACTGATGAACAAAAATAGAACCAGAGGGGGAAAAATATTCTAGAATATAATAGAAATAATCCTGGTATTTGCAGATTTTTAATATTTCCTACAACTTTTGTGATATCATACTATGTTAGTAGAATTTTGGTAATATTATTAAACTTAAAATCCTTTTATTCTTGAAATATTAATATTTATTGCATGCAATATTATTATATGTAAGATAATTCTTCTTGAATAATTGATGTTTATTGCATGTAACATCATATTTAAAATAATTTTTCTTGAAATATTAAGGTTTATTGCATACTAGTGGCCTGGTGCACAAAATTTGTGCACTGCGGGGAGGGGGTCCCTCAGCCCAGCCTGCCCCCTCTCACATACTGGGAGCCCTCAGGGGGTATCTTACTGACAGCTTAGGCCCACTCCCTGGGGGAGTCTGGCCTCCCTTTGTGCGAGGCGACCAGGCTGATCAGGAAAAGCATCAGCCCCATCACCCCACTGCTGCAGCCACTGTCAGTCACTGCAGCCACCAAGGTGTTTTTAGCATCTCCAGTCCCTTCACCATGAAAAAAATGATAAATTTCTTTAGACATATTCAAATGTCATATGAAAGATATGACATTTCTTTCTTTTAATCTTTTTTAATCCTCATCTGAGGATATGTTTCCATTGGTTTTTATAGAGTGTGAAAGAGAGAGGGAGAGTCAGAGAGAAACATCTATATGAGAGGGACACTTTGATTGGTTGCCTCCTGTATGAGCCCAGACCTGGGCCCCAGTCAGGGAGGAGTCTATAACCTAGGTACATGCCCTTGATCAGAACTGAACCCGGACCCTGTGGTCAGCAGGACAAGGCTCTATCCACTGAGCCAAACCAGCTAAAGCAGGATATGACATTTCTTAGCCCTCCAACAGTGGACCTTTTTTTTTTTTTTCTCCAAGAGTATGGTAGAAAAGTCCTAGATCACCTTTTTGGATCCTTATACCCAAGTTACTAAGAATATTACCAGTGGCATACAGGGAGCTTAGCCAATGAGCGGCCAGAAAAGGTGTTTCCTCTATAGTTCACACCTATTACCTCTGATTTCCGGCTCTCCCCTGTCAAGGCCTAAAGCCTCAGAGACTGGGCAGGGGCCCCCCAGCTCCCTCCAATCACTGGCTCTGCCCCTGCCCAGGCTGCAAGCCTCTGGCCCAGGCTTGGGTCCTAGGCAGGGGAGCCCCAGCTCCATCCAATTGCCCGGCTCTACCCTGTCCAGGAGCCCCCTGGCTCAAGCCCTTCCCAGTTGCTCAGGACCCACCTCAGAGTGACCTGGGTGCAGAGAAAGTTCCCAGGACCCAGGCTGCTGGGCGCCAATGTATGCAAATAACCTCCATCTTTGTTGGGTTAATTTTCATACTCATTTTGATTGGCTGTGAACATAGCGTAGGTATGGTCAATTTGCATGTTTTTCTATTATTAGATATAATAACATATTTAAAATAGTTTTTCTTGAAATTAAAAAACTGAAAAAAATTAGTATTATTTTGAAACAGTGCCAAATTAAGATGCATATTGTAATTCTGAGAGCCATCACTAAAAAAATAAGTCAAAAATAGTAAAAAAAAAACAGATCAGTAGATAAATAAATCAAAGAGGTTCATGAAAACACCCTATAGAATAAAAGGCTAATATGCAAATTGACCAACCGGCAGAATATCCAATCGCTATGACATGCACTGACCACCAGGGGGCAGACGCTCACCACAGGGGCTGCTTCCTGGTGATCAGTGCACTTCCAGAGGGGGAGCACAGCTCAGCCAAAAGCCAGTTCATGGCTGGTAAGTGCAGCGGTGGTGGCAGGATCCTCTCCCACCTCCACAGCAGTGCTAAGAATACCTGACTGATGGCTTAGGCCCACATCCCATGGGCCTAAGTTGTCAGTCGGACATTCCCTGAGGGCTCCCAGGCTGCAAGAGGGCAAAGGCCAGGCTGAGGGACCCTCTTGAGTGCAAGAATTTTGTGCACCAGGCCTCTAGTAATAATAAAAGCATATAATGATATGCTAATTAGACTGGACAGCAGAACGACCTTCCAGACATCCTTCTTGATGAAGCCATGGTGGCAGCTGAGACAGAGGCGTTTAGGGGTGATCAGGCAGGCAGGCGAGTGGTTAGGAGCAATCTGGCAGGCAGGCAGGTGAGCAGTTAGGAGCCAGCAGTCCTAGATTGTGAGAAGGATGTCTGACTGCTGGTTTAGGACTAGCAGTTGGACATCTTCTGAGGGGTCATGGTTTGCAAGAAGGTGCAGGCCAGGCTGAGGGACCTCCCTTCACCCCTGTGCACAAATTTTGTACACCAGGCCTCTAGTTTAATATAAAATATGACAGTAAAGGAGAGCAAATGATACATAGATAAATAAAAAATAGCAAAATGATAGGCACAAATCATATTAGGAATGTAGGGATTGTCAGACTAAATGAAAGAGCAAGACCTAACTATATGCTGTCCATAAACAGAAACTCTATAGATTCAAAGACACACATAAGTTTGAATCAAAGGGATTGAAAAAACATATATGCAAACAGTAACCATATGAGAGCTGAAATTTCTATATCAATATCAGACAAATGGATTTCAAGACTTAAAAAGAAATCATAATGATAAATGGATCAGTACATGAAGTAAATAATTCTATATAATAAAAGCATCATGCCCAGTGGCCACTCCATGTGATGAGGCTTCTGGGTCCCATGGCTTTGCCCAATGCAGAGGAGGCCAGTCATGGCAGAGGAGGTGGGTCACAGCAGGGGAGGGTAGTTTAGGCCAATAAGGCCAGCAGAGGAGGGCAGTTGAGGACAATCAGGTTAGCAGGGAAGCAGTTAGGCATCAATCAGGCTGGCAGGGGAGCAGTTGGGTGGTAATCAGGCTGGCAGAAAGAAGTGGTTAGGGGCAATCAGACAGGCAGGCAGGTGAGCTGTTAGGAGCCAGTGGTCCTGGATTGTGAGAGGGATGTCTGACTGCCGGTTTAGGCCCAATCCCCGCAGTTGAAGATCTCCTGAGTGGTAGATTGGAGAGGGTACAGAGTGGGTTGAGGGACACCTGCTAGTAACAATTATAAATGTATATGCATTAATCAACCTCTGTTGGTTAACCCAAAGTAAGTGAAGGGAAAATTGACTGAATTCAAAGGAAAAATAGGTAATTCAACATAATTCAACAATAATAGTTGAAGACTTTAATACCTCATTTTCAATTATATATATATATATGTGTGTGTGTGTGTGTGTGTGTGTGTGTTGTGTGTGTACTAGAGGTCCGATGCATGAAATTTGTGCATGGTGGTGTGTGTCCCTCAGTCCAGCCTGTACCCTCTTCAATGTGGGACCCCTTGAGGGATGTCCGACTGCCCGTTTAGGCCTGATCCTAGTAGGAACAGACCTAAACGGACAGTCGAACATCCCTCTCACAATCCAGGACTGCTGGCTCCCAACTGCTCACCTGCCTGCCTTCCTGATTGCCCCTAACTGCTTCTGCCTGCCTTCCTGATTGCCCCTAACTGCCCTCCTCTGCAGGCCTGGGTCCCTGCAACTGCCCTCCCCTGTTGATCTGATTGCCCACAACTGCCCTCCCTTACAGACCTGGTCCCTTCCAACTCCCTTCCCTGCTGGCCATCTTGCCATCGTGTGTCCACATGGGAGCAGCCATCTTTGACCACATGGGGGCAGCCATCTTGTGTGTTGGAGTAATGGTCAATTTGCATATTACTCTTTTATTAGATAGGATAGAGGCCTGCTACACAGGTGGGGGGCCAGCTGGTTTGCCCTGAAGGGTGTCCCAGATCAGGGTAGGGGTTCCCTTGGGGTGTGGGGTGTCCTGGGTGAGGGGCCTGTGGTGGTTTTCAGGCCAGCCATGCCCCCTGGTGATCCAAGCAGAGGCCCTGGTATCTGGGATTTATTTATTTTCTATAATTGAAACTTTGCAGCAATTTTTGTTGGGATTTATTTATCTTCTATAATTGAAACTTTGTAGACTTAAGTGGATGCCTGGGCCAGCCAGGGTGTGCTGAAAGCTTGGTTTCTTCCATCACCAGGGAAATCCAAGTCTCCTCCTCTCTCTGTGGCCACAGCTGTCTTGGTTGGATTAATTTGCATACTCACTCTTGATTGGCTGGTGGGCATGGCTTGTGGGTGTAGTGTAGTGATGGTAAATTTGCATATTGCTTTTTTATTAGATAGGGTATATATGCAAATTAACCAGGCGTCACAAGCAGCTCAGGAGGAGGCTGCATCACGACTGTTCAGGAGGAGCTGCATGTGCAGATAGGTGGCAGGGGACTGCATGCAGCCCCTAGCTTCAGCAGACACATGCCAGGGGCTGGAGCAAAGTAGCCCTAGTCCCAGATCAGCCCTGGTCCCAGATGCCTGGTGGTGGCTAGAGCAAAGCAGCCTGGATCCCAGGTGCCTGACAGTGGCAGGAGCAAAGCAGTCTGAGTCCCAGTGGGTAGAGGCAGCAGCTGGAATGAAGCAGCCCAGGTCCTGGATGCCAGAAGGAAGCCGGTGCCAGCAGCCAGCAGAAGGTGAATCTTCATGCATCAGGCCTCTAGTTGATAAATAACTGGACAAAAATTCAGCAAGGACAGGATTGTAAAATGGTACAATATTATGGAAAACAATGTGACAGTTCCTCAAAAATTAAAAATGTAATTACCATCTGATCCAGCAATTTCACTTCTGGGTATATATCCAAAAAATGAAAAATAGAATTTCAAATAATATTTGCACATTGATGTTCATAGCAGCTCTGTTCACAATAGCCAAGAGGTAGAAGGTACACAAATGTCCATTGAAGGATGACTGAGTAGATAAAGCGTGGCCTATCCATTCAATGAAATATGACTCAGCCTTAAAAAGGAAGGAAATTCTATCATGTGCTAGGAAGCTTGAGGACATTATATTAAGTAAAATAAGCCAGTTACAAAAAAGTAAATACTGTATGGGAGGATTCCACTTATAGTAGGTTTCTAAAGTAACTAAATTCATAGAAACAGAAAGTAGAATAGTGGTTACAAGGGGCTAGGGAGCAGCAAGAGAGAAGAGTTATTTTTTAATAAGTATAGGATTCCAGTTTTGCAAGATGAAAAAATTCTGAAGATCTGTAACATAACAATGTGAAATCATTGACACTACTGAACCATAAACTTAAAAATGGTTAATTTTATGTTATGTGTTTTAATCACAATGAAAAAAAATCAACAAGGATATGGAAGATTTGAAGAACACCATCAACCAACTTAACCTAACATTTATAGAAAACAACTAAAGGCTATAGAATACAAACACTTTTCAGAATAGACCATAACTGGGCAACAAAACGAGACTCAAATTTTTAAAGTTAAAATGATACAATGTATTCTTTCTGATCACAACAGAATTAAAATGGAGACATATAATAGAGTCACAGGAAAACCTAAAGTTTTTCAAAATTAAACAACACTTCGAAATAATTTACAAGTCAAAGAAGAAAGAAATCACAAGAGAAGTAAAGAATTTGTAGAGAATTAAGACAAAAAAATGAGAATGAATTAGGAAGTATTTCCTCTCTTCTATCACCTCAAAGAGGTGATAGAGAATTGGTATGTTTTAATGGTTTAGTAGACTTCCCCAGTGAACCTATCTGGGACTGCTGCTTTCTGTTTTGGAAGGTTATTAATTATTGATTCAATTTTCAAATAGATAGCCCATTCAGGTGTGTGGTTATTCTTGAGTTTTGGCAAGCTGTATCTTTCAAGGAATTGGTCCATTTCATCTAGGTCATTATAAATTTGTAGGCATAGAGTTGCTCATAATATTCCTTTATTACACTTTTTTTCTCCTTCATAATACTTTTGATATCCATGGTATCTTTAGTGATGTCTTCCCTTTCTTTTCTTTTTTTTAAAATATATTTTATTTATTTTTTACAGAGAGGAAGGGAGAGGGATAGAGAGTTAGAAACATTGATGAGAGACATTGATCAGCCGCCTCCTGCACGCCCCCTACTGGGGATATGCCTGCAACCAGGATAATATGTGCCTGCAACCAGGAAAATAAATACATGCCCTTGATGGGAATTGAACCTGGGACCCTTCAGTCCGCAGGCTGACGCTCTATCCACTGAGCCAAACTGTTTTAGGCATCCATTTCTTTTCTAATAATAGTCATTTGTGCCTTCTCTCTCTCTTTCTTTTTTTCTTTTCTTTTTTTTTTTTTTTACCTAATTAGGCTGGCTAAATAAAGGATTATCAATTTTATAATCTTTTCAAAGAACCAACTTTTGGTTTTGTTGATTTTTTCTATTGGTTTCTTGTTTTCAATTTTATTGATTCCTTGCACTCATTTTTATTATATTTCTTCTTCTGTCCTGAAATTCTTCCTGAATTTCTTCTTTTTCTTCTGACTCTGCTCTTTTTCAATTCCCTAAAGTTGAAGCTTAGACAATTGATTTTAGATCTTTCTTCTCTTCAAATATATGTATTGATACTAGAAATCTTCCTCTACGTTCTGCTTCCACGGCATCTCACCCATTTTGAAAACTTACATTTTCATTTAGTTCAAAATATTTTCAAATTTCCCTTGAAAATTCTTTTGATCCATGTATTATTTAGAAGTATATTGTTTAATCTCCACATCTTTGGGGATTTCCAGTTATCTTTTTGTTAATAATTTCTATTTTAATTTCATTGTGACCTGAGAGAAGAAATGATTTTTATTTTTATTTTTATTTTTTTAATATATTTTATTGATTTTTCACAGAGAGGAAGGGAGAGGGATAGAAAGTCAGAAACATCGATGAGAGAGAGACATCGATCAGCTGCCTCCTGCACACCCCACACTGGAGATGTGCCAGCAAGCAAGGTACATGCTCCTGACCGGAATCAAACCCGGGACCTTTCAGTCCGCAGGCCCACGCTCTATCCACTGAGCCAAACCGGTCTCGGCTGATTTTTATTTTTTAAGGTTTATTTTATGGCCCAGAATGTGGCCTGTTTTGTAGGGTGGCGGTTTTGTTTTCCTTCTCAACACTATAGAGATTTCACTCCACTCTCTTCTTGATGGCATGGTTTCTGAGAAGTTGATGAAATTCTTATCTTTGCGCCTCTCCAGATTAGGTAGCTTCATTCCTCTGGCTTCTTTCCAATTTTTTTCTTTAGCTTTGACTTTGATTTTCTTGGAATAGCACATGCCCATGTACAGTATATTTTTTGACATTTATTCTGCTTGGTGTTTTCTGCACTTGACAGACCCGTGATTTGGTGTCTCACATTAATTTGCGAAAGTTTTTTGTTATTATTGTTTCAAATATTTTTTTATGTTCTTTTTCCTCCTTCTTTTCCTTCTGGTATTCCCATTACACCTATGTTACTACTTTTGCAATTGTCTCACAATTCATGGATATTTTGTTCTGGTCTTTTTTCTCCCCCCTCCTCCCCCCGCCCCACAGTGTTTTGTTTTTTGTTTGTTTGTTTGTTTGTTTGTTTTTTGTCTTTGCTTTACAATTTTGGAAGTTTCTGTTGTCATATCCCCACACTCAGAGATTCTTTCCTCAGCCACGTCCAACATACAGGCTTGCCTTAGAGATATTGTGGGTGTGGTTCCAGACCACCACAAGCTGGTGGAGGGTCTTGCCTTCAATTTGTAAAAAAACAAAAGCATCTGTGGAATGTAAGGTTTGCCTGTGCCAATGAGCCCATCAAATGCATTCTTTTTGGTATAGTGGTTTTTAAAATCTCTAGTATTTCTCTTTTATTCTTTCTTAGAATTTCTATCTCTCTGGTTTCATTATCCTTATGTTCTAGCATGCTGTTTCCTTTTTCTATGAAGTCCATTAGCTTATTTTTATAACTTTAGCCATTAGCTTATTAATCACAATTTTTATTTTAAAATTGATTTCAGAGAAGAAGGGAGATGGGGAGAGATCAACAACGATGAGAGAAAATCATTGATCAGCAGCCTCCTGCACGCCCCACACTGGAGATTGAGCCCACAACTTGGGCATGTGCACTAACTGGAAATCAAACTGTGACCTCCTGGTTCAGAGGTCGATGCTCAACCATTGAGTCACACTGGCCAGGCAGTCATAATTTTTTAAAAACCTGATCCTATCATTCCAACCTCCCTGTCATCTCTGAGTTTGATTCTGGTGTTTGCTTTTAAAATTATATTTTAAATTACATTTTTTTGCCTTTAACTCTGCCTTTTCATTTTGTGTGGAAGGTGGACACGGTGTAGTGGGAACAGGAACTGTAGCCCACTTGTCTTTAGTAGAGCTGCAGTAAGGTGTGGGGAAGGGAGGGTTCTCTGGTCCTATGATTAGGTCTCTTCTTTGGAGAGCTGTGTCCATGGATCATGCACTTTCTGTATTTCTGTTTTTTTCTTCTACCTTGTGAGTGGCTCGAGGGACTGAAGTAGGTCTCTCCTCCTCCCTGGGGAAAGCTAGACCCCCAAGTAGGATTAACCCCTCCAAGAGCAGGTTGTGATCAGGCAGCATCTTCTGAGGTCTGGCCTTGCTGAGTTGAGAGCCTGAGGCTTAAAAACGCGACTGTCTCTGCCCCTGTCTGGAATCTCTGGGGCCATAACCGGGCAGAGCCGCCATGTTGCTTCTTGAGAGGACCTGGTAAAGCTCTTAGAGGCCAAATGACAAAAGTGTGGGGTTTACCCTACCACTGTCCCCCAGAGTTTTTAACTGTCAAAATTATCTACACTGAGCCCAGCAATTCAGCAACTGGTCTCAAGTTTTCCTGTCCCACTGGTCCCTATGGAAGCATCCTCCCCAGTAAGTTGTGATTCTATCAGATTGTTCATTTCTCTAACTTGGAGGCAGAAGTGGGCCCTGCGATCTAATAGCTGATGTCCGAGTTTGTTCAGTTTTTCCCCTGTTGGGTGAGTGGTGACTTCTGAGCGCCCTCCATACCAGACTGGACACCAGTTTTTTAAATAGCATTTGCACTTAGAGAGGTTTCTTTTTTTGTTTGTTTTTTTTGTTTGCTCTTTGCCTTTTCATATAAATTTTAGAATCACCATGTATACTTCCACAAAAATCTTTTCCAGGATTTTGGTTGGTATTTTACTGAACTTATAATTCAATCTTGGCAGAATTTATAACTGAATAATATTTCATGAATATTCCAACCCATGAAAACAGAATCTCTCTCCATTTCTTTAGGCCTTATTTGACCCCTTCTGCTAGTGTTTGGTATTTTTCAGTGTGCAGTCTTATATGTGTTTTGTTAGACTTTAGCCTATGTTTCATGGCTTTTAGTGCCCTTGTCAACAATACCGTAAACTTTTTCATTTTGTAATTGTTCATTGCTAATGTATAGAAATTTAACTGATGGAGTTGACCTTGTATGTTGTGACCTTGCTAAATGCATTTATTCCTTCTAGAAGCTTTTGAAAGTAGAATCTTTTGTATTTTCTACATAGACAATCATGTCATCAATGAATGAGACTTTTGTTGCTTATTCCTGAACTCAATTTTATTTATTGTTTTTATACTGCTGAGGGCCTCTGGTCCAATAGAAGCAGTGGGAATGGACTGCAATGTTTGTTTGTTTGTTTTCTGTAGCATGAGTGTGTTAAATAATTTCAGATAAATGATACATTCACATTATGAAAGTAAACTTTTATCATGTACTATAACATACGTTTTTGTTTTGTTCTTGACTTTAGGAGAAAACCTTCAGTTTTTCAGTTAAATATAATGATAGTTGTCAGTATTTTGTTAATTGCCCTTTAAATTCCAAGTTTGTGCAAAGTTTTTTTTGTCATAAGTTAATGTTGAATTTTGTTGAAGGCTTTTTTAATTTTTCTTTTTATGCATGAAAACCAGGTTTTCAGGTTTTCTTCCTTGCTCTATTGAATTACATTGAGTCTTGAATATTGAACCAATTTTTGATTCCTAGTTTAATCTCTACCTTGTTATGATGTTTTATTCTTTTTATGCAGTGCTGAGTTCAGTTTGCTACTATTTTGTTTATAACTAGAGGCCCAGCACGCAGAAAATTGTGCATGAATAGCTCTCTTCCATTTGCCTCAGCTGGCTGCCCCGCCCATCTCCGCTCATAGCTTTCTTCCACTAGTAGTTTGAGCCCCATCCAGCTCGCTGTGAGAGCAGCTGCTCGCTGGCTGGGGGGAGGAACTGAGGTGCTCATTGCACTTCCTGGAGACCAGTTGTTACGGCATTACATCCATGGTCCTTTTATAATATAGATTTTTGTATCTATGTTAATGAAAAATAATGGTCTCAAGATTATCTTTGCTTGTAGTATTTATTTCTGGTTTTGGTATTGGGTAATGGCCTCAAAAAGAAAGAGAGAGAGAGAGAGAGAGAGAGAAAGCAATTTCTTCTCTCCCATTCTCTGGAAGATTTTGTGAGAATTTGAATTATTTTTTTCCTTCAGTGTGTAGTAGAATTCACACCTTAAGCAACTAAACCTGGACTTCATGTATTTTTGTTTTTGTTTTAAACAAATGTAGTTTCTTTAACACACAAACACACACACATACACACACACACACACACATCCTATATAATAAAAGGCTAATAAGCTAATGGTTGTGATGCCCTCACACTGTAATGACCATTCAGCAGGAAGCTGTGTGCATGATGGGGCAGAGATGGATGCCGCATTTCTCTGGAAATGGGGTGGAAATGGGGAGGCACTCAGAGGAGGCAGGACCGTTCCGTGATGGGGAGGATGGGGTTGAGAGCCCATAGGGCCCCCCTCACCACCACCGCTCACACTCAGCACACCCACCACCCACCTGCCAGAGGAAGGAGCGCAGCATATGAGCTGCCAGGAAGCTGCAATCAAAACTCTGCAGAAGGAATGAGGCTTCCATGCTCTCCTCTGGCGCCATAACAGGGCAGAGCCACCATGTTGCTCCAGAGATGGAGGCACTCAGTGGAAGAGGGACCAGCCCAAGGTGACTCACAGGACTGAGGGCGGGGCTTGAAGTGGCCAGAGAAGACCAAGGGGTCAGGAGTGGGGCCAGGCATACTCAAGTTCTGAGTGGAGAGATTAGGGTGTCAAGGCAGGGCGGCAGGCAGGTGGGCAGGGCATGCACAGGTGGCCTGGGCTATGCTATTTTGCATACTGGGCCTCTAGTATAGTTAGATCACCTATTTCTTCTTTAGCTAACTTAGAAAGTTTATGTATTTCAAAGAATTTGTCCTTTTCATCTAATTTGTCAAATTTATAGGTTTATTATTACTATTATTATTATCATTATTATTATTAGAGGCCCAGTGCACAAAATTCATGTGGGGGTGTCCTTCAGCCCAGCCTGCTTGCTCTCCAATCTGGGATCCCTTAAACGGGCAGTCAGACATCCCTCTCACAATCCAGGACTGCTGACTCCCAACTGCTCACCTACCTGCCTTCCTGATTGCCCCGAACTGCTTCTGTCTGCCAGCCTGATTGATGCCTAACTGCTCCCCTGCCACCCTGTTTGCCCCTAACTGCCCTCCCCTGTAGGCCTGGTCACCCTTAACTGCCCTCCCATGCAGGCCTGGGTCCCCCACAACTGCCCTTCCCTGCAGGCCCAGTCATCCTCAACTTTCCTCCCCTGCCAGCCTGGTCACCCCTAACTGCCCTCCCCTGCAGACTTGATCATCCCCAACTGCCCTCCCTTGCAGGCCTGTACCCTGCCAAATGCCCTCCCCTGCTGGTCATCTTGCAGTGGCCATCTTGTGTCCACATGGGGGCAGAATCTTTTGACCACATGGGGACAGTTATCTTGTGTGTTGGGGTGATGGTCAATCTGCATATTACTCTTTTATTAGATAGGATAGAAGCCTGCTGCACGCGTGGGAACCAGCTGGTTTGCCCTGAAGGGTGTTCTGGATCAAAGTGGGTGTTCCCTTGGGGTGTGGGGTGGCCTGGGCGAGGGGCCTATGGTGGTTTGCAGGCCAGCCATATCTCCCAGTGACCCAAGCGGAGGCCCTGGTATCTGGGATTTATTCATCTTGTACAATTGAAACTTTGTAGCCTGGAGTGGGGCTAAGTCTTCTCTCACACAGCCATTGAAACTTTGTTGCCTTAAGCAGAGGCCTGGCCCCATCAGGGTGTGTGGAAAGCCTGGCTTCCTCCATCACCAGGGGCAACCCAAGTCTCCCTCCTGCTCTCTCTGTGGCCATAGTCATCTTGGTTGGGTTAATTTGCATACTCGCTCTCATTGGCTGGTGGGCATGGCTGGTGGGTGTGGCAGAGGAATGCTCAATTAGCATATAACTTTTATTAGATAGGATTATTAGTTTTTTCATTTTTTATTAATGTATTACATCTGTACATTTCTTTTTTTTTTTAATTAAATCTTTATTATTCAGATTATTACATTTGTTTTTCTTTTTTCCCCTCCATAGCACCCCTCCACCCAGCTCCCACCCTTCCCACCCTCCCGTTGACCTCATCCATAGGTGTATGATTTTTGTCCAGTCTCTCCCTGTATACCCCTCACCCCCTTCCCCCTGGGAATTATCAGTCACGGGTAGGTCTGGAGCAGCAAGGCCTCCGCGGGCTCCGCCGTGAGTGACTCTTCAGTCCGCCGGCCGATGCTCTACCCACTGAGCACACCTTCTCCTGCTGCCACAGCAGCAGCACACACACGTGGGGGCGGGCGGGGAGCCGCGGGGTCACAGGGGTTAAGGGAACCAGCACCGGCGCTCGCTCCTGCAGGTCCGGCCAGGCCCGAACCGCACTGGAAGCCCAGAGGGCAGGTACCCTGGCGGCTCGAGAGCCGAGGATGCACCGCTCAGCCTCAGCCTCAGCACGAGGGTCTCAGCGCCTCAGCCTCAACCTCAGCACGAGGGTCACAGCGCCTCAGCCTCAGCACGAGGGACTCAGCCTCAGCCTCAGCACGAGGGTCTCAGCGCCTCAGCCTCAGCCTCAGCACGAGGGTCCCAGCGCCTCAGCCTCAGCCTCAGCACGAGAGTCCCAGCCTCAGCCTCAGCCTCAGCACGAGGGTCCCAGCCTCAGCCCCAGCCTCAGCATGAGGGTCTCGGCCTCAGCCTCAGCACGAGGGTCTCAGCACCTTAGCCTCAGCACGAGGGTCTCAGCCTCAGCCTCAGCACGAGGGTCTCAGCCTCAGCCTCAGCACGAGGGTCCCAGCCTCAGCCTCAGCCTCAGCACGAGGGTCCCAGCCTCAGCCCCAGCCTCAGCACGAGGGTCTCAGCCTCAGCCCCAGCCTCAGCACGAGGGTCCCAGCCTCAGCCTCAGCCTCAGCACGAGGGTCTCAGCCCCAGCCTCAGCACGAGAGTCTCAGCGCCTCAGCCTCAGCACGAGGGCCTCAGCCCCAGCCTCAGCACGAGGGTCCC
>JAAGEH010000006.1:1163884-1192214 GCA_011751065.1 Lasiurus cinereus
ATATCTCCCTTCCACCTGGCTCCCACCCCACCTCTGCCCTTAATCCCCACCACTGTCCTCACCCATCGGTGTATAATTTTTGTCGTCTCTTCCACACACCCCTGACCTCTTTCCCCCTGAGAATTATCAGTCCACTCCCTTTCTGTGCTCCTGATTCTATTATATTCATCAGTTTATTCTATTGATCAAATTTTTAATTCACTGAATTTTTAGATTCACTTGTTGATAGATATGTACTGGTTGTTCATAATTTTTACTTTTACTGTTTTCTTCTTCCTCTTCCTTTTTTAAATTAAATCCTTATTATTCAGATTATTACATTTGTTTCCCTTTTTTCCCCTCCATAGCACCCCTCCACCCAGCTCCTACCCTTCCCTCTACCCTTACCTCCCTCCCATTGATCTCATCCATAGGTGTATGATTTTTGTCCAGTCTCTCCCTGTACACCCCTCACCCCTTTTCCCCTGAGAATTATCAGTCCACTCCCTTTCTGTGCTCCTGATTCTATTATATTCATCAGTTTATTCTGTTGATCAAATTTTTAATTCACTTAATTTTTAGATTCACTTGTTGATAGATATGTATTTGTTGTTCATAATTTTTTGTCTTTTACCTTTTTCTTCTTCCTCTTCTAAAAGAGTACCTTTCAGCATTTCATATAATACTGGTTTGGAGTTGATGAACTCCTTTAGCTTTTTCTTCTCTGTGAAGCTCTTTATCTGCCCTTCAATTCTGAATGATAGCTTTGCTGGATAGATTATTCTTGGTTGTAGGTTCTTGCTATTCATCACGTTGAATATTTCTTGCCACTCCCATCTGACCTGCATCATTTCTGTTGAGAAATCAGCTGACAGTCGTATGGGTGCTCCCTTGTAGGTAATGAACTATTTTTCTCTTGCTGCTTTTAATATTCTCTCTTTGTCTTTTGCTCTTGGTATTTTAATTATGATGTGTCTTGGTGTGGTCCTCTTTTATATGGGGTTCTGTGTGCTTCCTGGACTTGTAAGTCTATTTCTTTTACCAGATGTGGGAAGTTTTCAGTCATTATTTCTTTAAATAGGTTTTCAGTATCTTGCTCTCTCTCTTCTTCTGGCACCCCCACAATTCTGATGTTGGTACGCTTGAAGCTGTCCCAGAGGCTTCTTACATTATCTTCACATTTTTGGATTCTTTTCTCTTCTTGCTTTTCCAGTTTTTTTCTGCATCTTTATATTTCAAATTTTTGACTTGATTCTTGCCTTTCTCTAGTCTGCTGTTAGGACTCTGTATAATATTTTTTATTTCAGTCAGTGTCTCTAGTTGGTCCTTTTTCATCTCCTCTTGGGACTCGCTAAATTTATCCATCATCTCTAGTTGGATCTTTTGCATCTCTAGTTGGTTCTTTTGCATCTTCTCTTGGGACTTGATAAGTTTATTCATCTTTTCTAGCATATTCTTGAAAAACCTTATAAGTGTGGTTTTGAACTCTATATCCAGTTGTTTTTTTTTTCCTCCATTTCTTTTGTTTGTGATCCTTCCCTTGTCTCGGCATTTTCACTATGCCAGGGAAACTTCTGTGTTGAATTCAGCCTTATGATACCAGACTTGCAAAACCGAAGAAGCCTCTGTTGAGCTTAGGATGGGTGGAGTCTCAGGGCTTAAGGGACTGCCTTGCCTTCCAGTCAGCCCCACCCTCCCCGGTCCCTGAGTCTCATGTGACTGGGTAATTGCTGGAGCGGTCCTTGTGCGCGCGCCCGCACTGCCTCTAGACCTCTAGACCGCTGCCTTTCCAGCTCCACTGCGCACCTTGACCACAGGAGACTAGGTCCCTAGGGTTTCGCCCGAAACAGGGGCTTAGTGGAGTCAGAAGTGACACAGTTGGGAGGGTCTGTCTCCCGCCCACTCATGAAAGCCAGCGGCATAATCAGCAATCTGTCCTCTGCACAGTGCTGTGCGGGCCACCAGACGTCTGATCTTTTGCGACTCCCCTAAATTTCCGTGC
Organism: Lasiurus cinereus; assembly: GCA_011751065.1. Lineage (NCBI taxonomy): Eukaryota > Metazoa > Chordata > Mammalia > Chiroptera > Vespertilionidae > Lasiurus > Lasiurus cinereus. Next base: position 1,165,866 of record JAAGEH010000006.1, read on the forward strand.
ACCTCTCCCTTTTCACAGTCCAAACTCCCCCCCGGATGAGTTTCGGCTGGATATAGGGTTTAGTGTCGTAAGATAAGGGGTTCAATGCCATTAGGAGTCTCCATTTCCCTCCCGCCAGAGAAAGCCATCCAGATACTCCGGCACCCGCTCTCTCAGCTTGCGCTTCTCCGTACCTCAGCTTTTTGCTGCTCCTCTGGGTTTCTGTGAGACCCTCTCTTTCCTTCTAGCTGTAGAAGTTACACTCAGCCAGCTTTCCTGTGGTTCTGGATGATGTCCATTCTGTCTTTTAGTTGTAGTTTTGAAATTGTTGTGCGACGCAGCAGTGTAGATGTTTACCTATGCCGCTATCTTGGATTCTCTCCCCCCTGACCCTGTTGACCATGGTGGCATTTACCTTGAGCCTCAGTCAGCACTGGAGTTTTCAGAAACAACTCATCTCACCTGTTTACACCTGGACAGATGGGCTTGCATAGGTGCACCGAATCCGAATGGCCATCACTCCATTTATCTTTGGTTCCATGAAGTCATCCCTCCCAATGGCTTGTATGGTCCATACAAGGCCAATAATGAACATGAACTTGTAGTGAGCATCTCATAGATAAAAAATCTGGGAATGTCCAGTCTCCTGGGCACATTTCTCCAAGGGAAATGTGAGGAAGAAGATATAATTTGCCTGGTACTTAGGCAGTCTCAGGGCGACTGACATCTACTGAAGTAGAATCAATGACCCAGCATTAAGAATGAGATAAAAAGTCCTAATTACCTGTGTCTTGACTGTGTGGATTTTATTAAAGCTTACCTGCTGTCATTAGACCTGGATGTCATTTGTCACATTAATTCCAGAGAACCTACAATTAATTAGCCACAGCTCAAGATCTCTGGGCATCACACAATTTCTTGAGATTAAATAAACAGGCCTGATCTGTTGCCTGTCATGATAATTACGTAACAGTGGCCACCTGGACTGAGCCCCATTGGCCCCTCCCACCCACTGTGATTGGTCAGTGATGCCCCCTGCCCCCTCCACCAGCTTTCTCAGAGGAGGACAGTCAATAAAACCCTATTTTATTATTTTTTTTAAATATATTTTATTGATTTTTTTACAAAGAGGAAGGGAGAGGGATAGAGAGTTAGAAACATCGATGAGAGAGAGAGACATCGATCAGCTGCCTCTTGCACACCTCCTACTGGGGATGTGCCCGAAACCAAGGTACATGCCCTTGACCGGAATCGAACCTGGGACCTTTCAGTCCACAGGCCGATGCTCTATGCACTGAGCCAAACTGGTTTCGGCAAACCCCATTTTTAAAGACTGACATCTTCCTCACCAACCCATTCCTCAAGGCAGAGTTAAACACCGACCGTCCTTTGAGGCCAAATGGGAAACAGCAGTTGGAGGCGGGGGGTTCTGAGTGAGGAGGAAGCACAGGCTAGTTCCCATTCAGCATTCCTGTCTCCGAAATCTTTGCATTCTTTCCTCTATCTTCTGCCAGATATTCCTGACCTCTCTATCATTTTGCACAGAGCCACGTTCAGAACATTAGCCAAGACAAAAAACTACTAAAGCAGCTGTCTGTGTCTCCCGAAAGAATGCACTTAATTCACCCCAATGCAAAGGGAAGCATACTCCGTATGCCCAAGGACCCCTGCGCCCACGCTCACAGAGACCCAGGGCGTAGCTTGTTCATATGGGCCCATCCCCACTCCTCTTTCAAGGTGTAATTCTCTGTTCAGGTCCCACGTGTCACTCCCAGGTCTTGTGGAGTTGATTCTGGTTCCATCTGAAGTTGGGAGGCACAAGAGAAAGAGTCATCTCTCCTCCAAGGGAAGGCTCTCTCCTGAGGGCGTGAGGCAGAGTAAAGGGTGTTTAGAATGGTGAGGTCCAGGTATCTTGGGCTAATTCTGGACATTTTAATTCCATTTCCAACTTGTCTGACTTCCTTCTCAGCCACAACTCTAACTTTTGGTTAAAAGTACAGTTTGGAGGTGGGGGAGGTGGAAGTGGGGGGAGAGATTAACCAAAACCCTTATATGCATATGTGCATAGCCCACAGACAGATAATAGTGTAGTGAAGGCCTGGGGAGGGGTGGGAGCAGGTTGGAGGGGGGCTATGGTAGGGAGGTAGGGGTATTTGTAATACTTTCAACAATAAAGATACATTTTTAAAAATATATCCTGTTGACAATGCACTCAGCAAGCTGCAGGGTCGGTCTCCATTGTTTGGTTGTCAGTGGTCTTGGGCCCGATAACCAGTCATAGAGTCTGAACACAGTTGTAGAATGGCTCAGAGATTTTCTTCTTCCTGTGAGGCAAGCGTTTTGATATTCAGGCCACTGGTACTATAGTTGTGAGTGAGCTGACACTGGCAAAAGCAGTCTCTTGTTCATTGTTTCTGCATTTCTCACCCCTTTAAACTGGCCTCTGGTTAATGTTAAGGGGAAAAGGCGTATGCATATTATGCTACCTTTTTACTGAGACATAATTCTCACACCACGTGGTTCATCTTTTTAAAGTGTATAATTCACTGATTGTTAGTATATTCACAAGGTTGTTCAGCTGTCACCACTATTTAGTTCCAGAACATTTTCATCACCCATCGCCCCCAAAACCCTGTTCCCATGAGCAATCACTCTCCACAGCCCTTGACTAACACTAATTTACTTTCTCTGGATTTGCCAGTTCTGGACAATTCTTGTAAATGGAATCACACAGTATGTGGCCTCTTGTGACTGGCCTTCTTCACTGGGCATCATGTGTTCAAGGTTCACCCATGTTAATATTCCATTGTGTGGATAGGTCCCATCTTGTTTACCACATCACCAGATATGGACATTTGAGTTGGTTCCACTTTTTGGCCATGATGACTAATGCTGCTACCATGAACATCCATATACAAATTTTTGTGTGAATACCTTTTCATTTCTCTTGGGCACATATCGGGGAGTAGAATTGCTGAGTTGCTATATGGTAACCTAGTGTTTAACTTTCTGAGGAACACTGATCTGTTTTCTGAAACGACTATACCACTTTAGAGTCTGATAAGCAATATGTGAGGTTTCAGTTTCTCCAGTCTTGCAAACACTACTATCTACCTTTGATTAGAGCCATGTTAGCAAGTACAAAGTGGAGTATATTACCTTTTATGTAAACACTAGAGGCCTGGTGCACAAAAATTTGTGCACTGGGGGAGAGGTGGTCCTCAACCTGGCCTACCCCCTCTTATGGTCCAGGAGCACTCAGGCGCTAACCCCATCACTCCATCATCCCACTGCTGCTGCCACTGCCAGCCACCACAGCTGCCAGCCTCTGCAGCTGCCAGACCTTGTAAATGGAATCACAAAACATTAGCACTGGCCCCACCCCCTGCTGAATAGTGGGCTGGGGGGGGGGGCACCTGGGGCCAGGCCAGCTGAAGGAGGGGCTGTTGGATTTGAGGCACAGCAGGTTGCACCCCATCCAGCTTTGTGGAGGCATGAAACTAGGCCTGTGCTGCTGCCTCTGTGGCTGCCTCTGCAGAAGGGTCAGTACTGGGACTGGGCCACACCACAGCTTGTCCCATGCCACCTTTGTGGAAGGGGGCATGGCACTGGACCAGCAGTGCCAGACTGGCCTGCCTCTCCCACATGGCAGCAGTCCTAGGTCCTCGCAACTGTTGGGGCTTTGTCTGGATGGACATCCAGAAGACATCCACTCTAATTAGCATATGACTCTTTCATTAGTAGAGATGAAGAGAAGGGAAGGATATATCTGTGTAATTGCTTATTATCCTACATAATAAAAAGGTAATATGTAAATTGATCATCATGCCCTCGCACAAGATGGCCACCCCCATGTGATCAAAAGATGGTCACCACAAGATGGCAAGCAGGGGAGGGCAGTTAGAGGTGACCAGGCTGGCAGGGGAGCTTTGCTGGGGGGACAAGGTCTGCAGGGGAGGACAGTTAAGGGTAATTGGGCTGGCAGAGGAGCAGTTAGACATTGATCAGGCTGGCATGGGAGTGGTTAGGGGATGATCAAGCTGGCAGGCAGTAGCAGTTATGGGCAGTCAGGCAGGTAGGCAGGTGAGTGGTTGGTAGCCAGCAATCCTGGATTGTGAGAGGGATGTCCCAAATTGAAGAAGATGCAGGCTGGGCTGAGGAACACTCCCTTCCCCTCCACCTAGTGCATGAATTTTATGCACCAGGCCTCTAGTTTTACATAATAGCTTTGGAAATTGCATGAGAAACTAGCAACACTGGTTGCCTCCAAGGAGATGAATTGGGAGCTGGTGGCCAACATAGGAGGGAGGTTTTATACTATCTATGCTACTCTACATTATTACATTTTAGATCATGTGGAAGTATTACCTACACAAATAACTAAGTTAGTTTGAACTTAAAAAAAAAATTACACATATTGCTCTGGTTGGTATGTTTAGTGCTTAGAGTGCCAGCCTGTGCACAAAAGTGTCTTGGTTTTGTTTCCTGGTGAAGAGCACATACCTGGGTTTCAGGTTCCCTCCACACCCCTGGTTGGGATTCCTGCAGGAGGCAACCAGTCCACGTGTCTCTCAGGGCTGTATCTCTCTCTTCCCACCACCCCATCCTCCCTCTCTTCCTCTCTCTCTGAAAAGCAATGGAAAATATTCTCATGTGAGGATTAACAATAACAACAACACAAAATTACATGTATTTATAGCCCAGGTTGGTCCCTGTGGCCAAAAGGCTAAATTTGACCAGCGACCCATTTGGGTGTGGCCCATGAGCTAAGTAGTTTTTGCATTTTTAAAGGCTTATGAGAAAACAATAAAATAAGACTCTTTCATAGCACCTGAAAATTATTTGAAATTCAAATATCAGTGTCCACTCATAAACTTTTGTTTGGACACAGCCAGTTTCAACTGTTAGCATGCTTTTGATGGGCATTGTCCTGGCAAAGGTGAGTAAGTGTGACAGAGACTGCATGTGGTGCTGCTGCCACATTCCTGCTGTTGGGACAGTGGCTTACACAGTCATGACTCAATGGCACTTTGAGTGTTACATATATTGCCATATTGTGACTTTTATCCCTTTTTTTAAACGTTTTTATTGATTTTTCTTGAGAGAGAGACAGAGAGAGGAAGGGAATAGAAGACTCACTGGAGAGAACCCTGGTAACTGAGGACCTAAAGTGCAGACCACATAGAGACTGATAGGAGGAGTGGAGGCACAAAAGGGCTGGTCAGGCTACCACAGAGAGCAGTTGAAGTCACTGAAAGATATCTCAGCTGTGGGGAGTTCCCACTGAGAACTCTGGGGACTAATCCTCAAACTGGGCCCCCTCATCAGACAGCACAACTGAGATGGGTACCCACATAGCATCTGGCTGTGAAAAGTAGCAGGGTTGCAATCTGCCAGGGAGAAACAGCTGGAAATTCAGGTACATTCTTAAAGGGCCAACACACAAAATTCCTTGTGGAGCGACTTACCTTGTGCTCTAGGAGAGTGAGGGAAAGTGGATTGGAGCTGTGTGAGCAGAAGCCAGGATCAGGGGCTCTGGGTTAGAACTCAGAAGGCAGACATCCCATTTTCCTGTGCTGAGTTATCCCCTCACATTGCTGAGGTCATCCTTCTCATGCAAACATTTGCTATACAGTTGACCTTGCCTGGGGGGGAGACAGTTGATGCACCCTATTGGAAAACAACTTGTCCCACCTTGTGGAGTTGCTCAGGCCCATAAAGTACTGAAAATAACAATTAGCCTCCAGGCAGAAACAGTTGTACCACCTTGTTGAAAAAAACTCTTGCCACACTTGTGCACAATTGTCTAAGGGAAATTTAAGGAAAAAAACCTATCAGTCTGGAGATAGAGGCTATATCTGAAGGCTTTGGATAATTGCCTGATCTAATTAGTCAGAAACAGCATTTGACACTGTCCTGCACTACAAATTGAGAGGTGTAGCAGATCTACCTAATACATAGTCACAAACCCAAACAGGCAGCCAAAATGAGGAGACAAAGAAACAACCCCCAAATGAAAGAACAAGAGAATTCTCTAGAAGGAGAGATTAATGAAATGGAGATAAGAAAGTTAATTGATACAGACTTCAGAATAATAATGGTAAAGATGCTCAACAATATGAGAAAAGGTATAGTAACTATGAAAACAGAAATAAAGAGGGACATGGCACAAATAAAGAACAAACTGGAAGAAATACAAGTAGATTAGGGGACACTGAGGATCAAATCAGTAAATTAGAAGACAGGGATGAAAAAAATCACTCAAATAGAGAACCAAAAAGAAGAAACAATTTAAAAAAGGAGGACAGCTTAACGGAGCTGTGGGACAATGTTAAATGTAAAAATATTCAAAAACTAGGTGTTCTAGGAGAGGCAGAAAGAAAGCAAGGTATAAAGAATATGTTTGAAGAAATAACGGCAGAATGCTTCCCTAACCTAGTAAAGGAAAAGGTCACACAAATTTGGGAGGCACAGAAAACCCCAAGCAAGAAGAACCCAAACAGGCCTACACCCAGATACATCATAATTAAAATACAAAAAATTAAAGACAAAGGGAGAATCTTAGAGACAGCAAGAGAAAAGCAAACTGTTATCTACAAAGGAGCTCCAATAAGGCTGACACCTGATTTCTCATCAAAATCTCTATAGACCATAGGGAATGACATGAAGTACTCAAGGTAATGGAAAACAAGGATCTGAAACCAAGATTACTATATCCAGCAAGGCTATCATTCAAAATATACAGACAAATAAAGAACTTCCTGGGGAATAAAAGGCTAAAGGAGTACATCACCACCAAGACAACTTTACAAGAAATGCTAAAAGGAAGAAAAAGAAGAAGAGAAAAAGAAATAGAGAGAGACCTAGGCATACAGAATTAAAATGGCAATAAATAACTATCTATCAATAATAACCATAAATGTAAGTGGATTAAATGCTCCAATCAAAACACCAGGGTAGCTGAATGGATACAAAAACATAACCCATCTATATGCTGTCTATAAGAGACCCATGTCAAAATAAAAGACACAGGATAAGAGTGAAGGGATGGAAAAAAAATTCCATGAAATGGAAAAGAAAATACAGCTGGAGTAACAATAATCATATCCAACAAAATAGACATCAAAATGAGGCCATCACAAGAGACAACAAAGGTCACTACATAAAGCTAAAGGGATTGATCCAATAAGAGGATATAACCTTGGTAAATATATATACATCCAATATAGGAGCACCTAAGTCTATAAAAAAAAATGTCTAGAAGACTTTAAGGCAGAAATAGACAAAAATACAGTCATACTAGGGGACTTTAACACCCTGCTGATTTCACTGGATAGATCTTTCAGACAAAAACTTAACAAGGAAACAGAGACTCTAAAGGACACACTGCATCAAATGGACTTAATTGGCATTTATAGAACATTTCCCCACAAAGCTGTAGAATATACATTCTTCTTAAGTGCACGGATCATTTACAAAGATAGATCACATGTTAGGACACAAAACAAGTCTCTACATTTTCAAAAAGAGTGAAATCATATCAATCATCTTTTCTGATCACAGTGGAATGAAATTAGAAGTCAAATACAGTAAAAATACCCAAAAATATTCAAACACATGGAGACTAAATAGCATGTTATTTTTTTTCAGTTTTTTTTATTAATTTTTTATACATATCTCCCCATTGCCCCCCTCCCTCCCAGGCACACCCCAATCCCCCAGTGTCTATGTTCATTGGTTATGCTTATATGCATGCATACAAGTCCTTTGATTGATCTCTTATCTACCTCATCTAACTTTAATCTTCCTGCTGTAATTTCACAGTCTGTTTGAAGCTTTACTGTCTCTGTATCTATCCTTTTGTTCATCAGTTTATACTGTTCTTTATTATCCCCCAATGAGTGCAATCATGTGATGCTTCTCCTTCATTGGCTGGCTTATTTCACTAAACATAAGGCTCTCCAGTTCCAACCAAGTTGCTGCAAATAGTAAGAATTTCTTCTTTTTAATGGCAGCATAGAATTCCATTGTGTAGATGTACCACAGTTTTCTGATCCACTCATCTGCTGATGGGCACCTAGGCTGTTTCCAAATTGTAGCTATTGTAAATTGTGCTGCTATGAACATAGGGGTGCATAAATCCTTTCTGATTGGTGTTTGTAATTTCTTAGGATAAATTCCTAAGAGTGGGATTGCAGGGTCAAATGGGAGATCCATTTTTAGTTTTTTGAGGAAACTCCATAGTGTTCTTCACAGTGGTTGCACCAGTCTGCATGCCCACCAACAGTGCACAAGGGTTCCTTTTTCTCCCCATCCTCGCCAACACTTGTCGTTTGTTGATTTGTTGATGATTGCCATTCTGACAGGTGTAAGATGGTATCGCATTGTCGTTTTGATTTGCATCTCTTGAATGACTAATGACTTTGAACATGTTTTCATGTGTCTCTTGGCCTTCCTTCTGTCATCTTTTGAAAAGGTTCTATTTAGGTCCGTTGCCCATTTTTTTATTGGATCCTTCATCTTCCTTTTATTAAGATGTATAAGGTGGCTGTAGATTTTGGAGATTAAACTTTTATCAGTGATAACATTTGCAAATATGTTCTCCCATACAGTGGGCTTTCTTATTGTTTTGTTGATGGTTTCTTTTGCTGTGCAAAAGTTTTTTATTTTGATGAAGTCCCATTTGTTTATTTTTTCTTTAGCTTCCATTGCCTTTGGAGCAGTATCAGTGAAGAAGTTCTTTCGGCATATATCTGAGATTGTGCTGCCTGTGGATTCCTCTAGTATTTTTATGGGTTCCCTTCTAATGTTTAAGTCCTGTATCCATTTTGAGTTTATTTTTGTATTTGGTGTGAGTTGGTGGTCCAGTTTCAATTTTTTGCATGTATCTGTCCAATTTTTCCAACACCATTTATTGAAGAGGCTATCTTGGCTCCATTGAATGTTCATGCCTCCTTTGTCAAATATTAATTGAGCATAGTGGTTTGGGTGGATATCTGGGTTCTCTATTCTATTCCATTGTTCTATATATCTGTTCTTGTGCCAGTACTAGGCTGTTTTGAGAACAGTTGCTTTGTAGTATAGCTTGAAGTCTGGTATTGAGATCCCACCTACTTTATTCTTCATTCTCAGAATTGCTGTAGCTATCCGTGGTCTTTTTTTGTTCCAGATGAATCTATGAAGAATTCTTTGTAGGTCTGTGAAATATGTCGTTGGTATTTTAATGGGTAGTGCGTTGAATCTGTAGATTGCTTTGAGGAGTATGGACATTTTAATGATGTTGATTCTCCCAATCCATGAGCATGGTATGCTCTTTCATCTGTTAACATCTTCCTCTATCTCTTTTTTCAGTGTCCTGTAGTTTTCTACATAAAGGTCTTTTACCTCTTTAGTTAGGTTTATTCCTTGGTATCTTAATTTTTTTGGTGCAATGGTAAATGGGATTGCTTTTTTAGTTTCTCTTTCTATAATTTCATTATTAGTGTATAGAAATGCCACAGACTTCTTAGCATTAATTTTATATCCTGCTACATTGCCGAGTTCATTAATTAAGTCAATTAGTTTTGGAATGGAGTCCTTTGGGTTTTTTATGTACAATATCATGTCATCTGCAAATAAGGACAGCTTTACTTCTTCTTTTCCAATTTGGATGCCTTTTATTTCTTCTTCTTGTCTAATTGCAATGGCTAATACTTCCAGTACTATGTCGAACAGGAGAGGTGAGAGTGGGCATCCCTGTCTTGTTCCTGTTCTTAGGGGAAATGGTTTTAGTTTTTGCCCATTCAGTATGATGTTAGCTGTGGGTTTATCATATATGGCTTTTTTGATGTTGAGGTATGATCCTTCTATTCCCACGTTGCTGAGAGTTTTTATCAAGAAAGGGTGTTGAATTTTGTCAAATGCTTTTTCTGCATCAATTGATATGACTATGTGATTTTTATCTCTCAATTTGTTTATGTGATGTATCACATTTATTGATTTGCGGATATTGTATCATCCCTGCATTCCTGGGAGAATACTGCTTGGTCATGGTGTATGATCTTTCTGATGTACTGCTGGATCCAGTTTGCTAGAATTTTGTTGAGGATTTTGGCATCTATGTTCATGAGAGATATTGGCCTATAATTCTCTTTCATTGTGCTGTCTTTATCTGGTTTTGGTATTAGGGTAATGCTGGCCTCATAAAAGGTGTTTGGAAGTGTTCCTTCTTCTTGAATGTTTTTGAATAGTCTGAAGAGGATAGGTTTTAATTCTTCCTTAAATGTTTGGTAAAACTCTCCTGTGTAGCCATCTGGACCCGGGCTTTTATTTTCTGGAAGCTTTTTGATTACTGCATCAATTTCTTCCATAGTTATTGGACTATTGTGATGTTTGGTTTCCTCCTCATTGAGTTTTGGGAGATTATATTTTTCTAGGAAAATGTCCATTTCTTGCAGGTTATCCAATTTGTTGGAATAGAGTTGTTCATAGTATTTTTTAACAATCCTTTGTATTTCTACAGGGTCTGTTGTTATTTCTCCTCTTTCATTTCTGATTTTGTTTATTTGGGTCTTCTCTCTTTGCTTCTTGGTGAGTCTGGCTAGGGGTCCATCAATCTTTTTTATCCTTTCAAAGAACCAGCTCTTTGTTTTGTTGATCTTTTGAATTGTTTCTTTGGTCTCCAAGTTGTTTATCTCCACTATGATCTTCACTATTTCCTTCCTTCTGAGTACACTGGGCTTCTCTTGTTGCTCTCGTTCTAGCTCTTTGAGTTGTAGGTTTAGGTAATTTATTACCATTGTTTCCTGTTTTTTGCAGTAGGCTTGTAGGGCTATGAACTTCCCTCTCAAGACTGCTTTCACTGTGTCCCATAAAGTTTGGATTGTTGTGTTGTCATTGTCATTTGTTGCCATGATGTTTTTTATTTCTTCCTTGATCTCTCGTTACCCAGTTGTTGTTTAATAGCATGCTGTTTAGTCTCCATGTGTTTGATTGTTTTCTATTGTTTTTATTATAGTTGATTTCCAGTTTTATGCCACTGTGGTCTGTGAAAATGCTTGATATGATTTCTATCTTCTTGAATTTGAAGAGACTTTTCTTATGACCCAACATATGATCTATCTTTGAAAATGACCCATGTGCACTGGAGAAGAATGTATAATCTGTGGCTTTGGGATGAAATGTTCTGAAGATGTCAATTAATTCCATCTGGTCTAATGAGTCATTTAGGATTGATGTCTCTTCGTTGATTTTTTGTTTAGAGGATTTGTCCAATGGTGACAGTGGGGTATTAAAGTCTCCTACTATGATTGTATTGCTGTCAATCTCTCCCTTAATATCCTCCAAGAGTTTTTTTATGTATTTAGGTGCTCCTATATTGGGTACATATATGTTTACCAGAGTTATTTCTTCTTGTTGGATTGTTCCCTTTAGTATTATGAAGTGGCCTTCTTTATCTCTTGTTATCTCCTTCACTTTGAGATCTAATTTGTTAGATATAAGTATTGCAACCCCAGCTTTTTTTCATTTCCATTTGCCTGAAATACCATGTTCCATCCCTTCACCCTCAATCTGTGTGCATCTCTTTTCCTGAGGTGGGTTTCTTGCAGACAGCCGATATATGGATCATGTTTTCTTATCCAATCGGTTACCCTATGTCTTTTGATTGGAGCATTTAATCCGTTTACATTTAAAGTTATTATTGATAAGTACTTATCTGTTGCCATTTTTAGTCCTTACCCCCGATTCCTTCTTCGCTTCATCTTTCTTTTTATTACAGCAGACCTTTTAACATTTCTTGCATTGCTGGTTTGGTGGTAATATATTTCCTTAGTCCTTTTTTGTCTGTGAAGCTTTTGATTTCACCTTCAATTTTGATTGAGAGTCTTGCAGGGTACAGTATTCTTGGATTCAGACCCTTCCTTTGCATGACTTTGTATATTTCATTCCATTGCCTTCTGGCCTGACGAGTTTCTGTTGAGAAGTCAGTAGCTCGTCTTATGGGGGTTCCTTTGTAGGTAACTTTCTGTTTCTCTCTGGCTGCTTTTAAGATTCTTACTTTGTCCTCAGTGTTTGCCAATTTAATTATAATGTGCCTCAGTGTCGGTTTGTTGGGGTTCATTTTGCTTGGGACTCTTGGATTTGTGTGGGTTTTTTCTTTTCTATATTGGGGAAATTTTCTGTCATTATTTCTTCAAACACGTTCTCTAATCCTTGTTCAGTTTCCACTCTTTCTGAAACCCCAATTATGCGGATGTTGTTTTGTTTCATGTTATTCCAAAGTTCCCTTAGACTCTCCTCTTGCTTTAACTTTTTTTTCTAGAAGCCGCTGTACTTGGGTATTTTTTCCTACCGTGTCTTCTAGCTCACTGATGTGGTCTTCTGCTTCTTCTAGTCTACTTTTGATGCTTTCTATTGAGTTCTTTATAGCAGTGATGTCATTTTTCATGTCTTCTTGATTATTCTGCACCTCCTCTAGGTTCTTCTGCATTTCTTCTTGCTGCTTCTTCATCTCCTCTTGCGTCTTCTTCATTTCCTCTTGGCTCTTACTCATATTGTCAAATTTGTCTTCCATTCTTTTCAACCACATTATGATCATTTCTCTGAACTCTTTCTCTGGTAGGCTTATTTCTCGTTCTATTTCGTTTACTTCCTTTTCTGGTGAAACCTGCCTTTTTGTCTTATGTGGGCTGTTTCTTTTTCTGCCCATGGTCTTTCTTCTCTGGGTGTCTGGTTATGTAGTTCTCTCTCCTACGTTGATTGAAAGGCACAAACTACAACATGACCAGGTACAGCACACAAGGCTCTTTCCGTGTGCTCTGTGGATCTCTGATTCCACCGCGTGTCTGCACCAATTGGATAGCAGAGTTCTGGGTCCCCAGATCCCTGGCTGCTCGATGGGTGTCCAGCTGAAGGCTTCAGATGGCCGCAGACATCCACCTCCCACTGCAAGATGGCTCGAGCTCTGCGTTCGCGCTGAAGGCTCTGGCTGACAAAAACCCCATGGCAGTGGGCCTGCCTGGCCGGGAGAGCCCCTTCCAGCAGTTCTCCGCCTTCTCCTGGAGGATAACTGACTCTTAGCTTGCCAACAAACACTCCCAATGTGACTCTCAGCCGCTCTCTCTCCCTCTGCCTAGCAACAAAGCTCCAGACGCATCTGTCTACTCAGCCGCCATTTTCTCCTCCCCCTAAATAGCATGTTATTAAACAATGAGTGGGTTACTAACAAATCAGGAAAGAAATAAAAATATTCCTAGAAACAAATGAAAATGAACACCCAAATCTCTGGAACATGGCAAAAGCAGTCCTGAGAGAGAAGTTCATACATCGCAGGCTACCTAAAAAGCAAAATAAACAAACAAAAATGAAGAAAAAACCAATAATAGACTATCTAGCCCTCCAACTTAAAGAACTAGAAAGAGAATAACAAAAAAGTCCAGAGTAAGTAGAAGGAAGGAAATAATAAAGATTAAGCAGAAATACATGACACAGAGAATAATAAAAAAATAAAAATGAAAAAAATCAATGAAACTAAGAGCTAGTTCTTTAAAATGATAAAAAAAGATTGATGAACTATTAGCCAGATTCATCAAGAACCAATGAGAGAGGACCCAAAATAAATAAAATCAGAAATGAAAGTGGAAAAGTTACCACTGACACCACAGAAATACAAAGGATTGTAAGGAAATACTATGAACAACTATATGCCAACAAGCTGGAAAATGTTGCTGAAATGGGCAAATTCCTAGAAAAATACAATCTCCCAAAACTGAATCAGGAAGAAGCAAAAAACCTGACTAGGCCAATAACATCTGTTGAAATAGAAAAAGTAATGAAAAAACTCTCAGTGGACAAAAACCCAGGTCTGGAATGCTTCACAGGGGAATTTTTTTTAAATAAATCTTTATTGTTCAGTTTATTATAGATGGTCCTTTTTGTTTCCCCTCCATAGCTCCCCTTCACCTAATTCCCCACCTCCCACCCCATGCCCTTATCTCCCTCCACTATTCTCATCGATAGGTGTAAGATTTTTGTTCAGTCTCTTCCTGCACCCCTCACTCCTCCTTTCCCCCAAGAATTGTTACTCTATTCCCTTTCTAGGCCCCTAATTCTATTATATTCACCAGTTTATTCCATTTATTGGATTTTTTTATTCACTGATTTTTAGATTCACTTGTTGATAGGTATTTATTTGTTATAACTTTGTTGTTCATAATTTTTATCTTTACCTTTTTATTTTTCTTCTTCTTCTTAAAGAATACCCTTCAGTATTTCATATAATCCTGGTTTGATGGTGATGAACTCCTTTAGCTTTTTCTTATCTGTGAAGCTCTTTATCTGCCTGTCAATTCTGAATGACAGCTTTGCTGGGTAGAGCACTCTTGGTTGTAGGTTCTTGCTATTCATCACGTTGAATATTTCCTGCCATTCCCTCTGGCCTGCATAGTTTCTGTTGAGAAATCAGCTGACAGTTGTATGGGTACTCCCTTGTGGGTAACTAACTGTTTTTCTCTTGCTACTTTCAAGATTCTCTCTTTGTTTTTTGCCCTTGGCATTTTAATTATGATGTGTCTTGGTGTGGTCCTCTTTGGATTCTTTTGGTTTGGTGTTCTGTGTGATTCCTGGACTTGTAAGTCCATTTCTTTCACCAGGTAGGGAAAGTTTTCAGTCATTATTTATTCAAATAGGTTTTCAGTATCCTGCTTTCTCTCTTCTTCTGGCACTCCCATAATTCTGATGTTGGTATGCTTGAAGTTGTCCCAGAAGCTCCTTACACTATCTTCACATATTTGGACTCTTTTTTTCTTTTTGTTTTTCTGTTAGAGTGTTTTTTGCTTCCTCATATTTCAGATCTTTGTTTTGATTCTTGGGGTCCTCTAGTCTGCTGTTGGATTTCTGTATATTATTCTTTATTTCAGACAATGCATGCTTAATTTCTGACTGATCTTTTTCCATTTTTTTTTTGCATTCTCATTAAGATCTTTGAAGGTCTCACTAACCTACAGTAAACATCCTACTCAATGGGTGAAACGCATTTCCCCTAAGAACAGCAACAGGACAGGGATGTCCACTTTCACTATTCTTATTCAACATAGCACTAGAAATTATAGCCACAGTGATCAGACAAGAAGAAGAAATAAAAGGCATCTAAACTGGAAAGGAAGAAGCAAAACTCTTATTATTCCCAGATGACATGATGTTGTACATAGAAAACCCTAAGGATTCCATCAAAAATAACTAAGTTTAATAAATGAATTTGGCAATGAAGCAGGATACAAAATCAACACCTAAAAATCTATGGGTTTTTTATACACCAATAATAAATTCTCAGAAGAATTTATTATTGCAAGTAATCCCATTTACCACTGCAACAAAAAATTAAAATAGATAGAAATAAACTTAACTAAGGAGGCAAAAGCCTGTATTTGCAAAACTAAAGGACATTGAAAAAGGGAATAGCAGAAGCTAGAAACAAGTGGAAGAATATAGGTAGAATCAACATCATTAAAGTGTCCATATTACCCAAGGTAATCTACAGATTCCACAGAATCCCTATTAAAATGCCAACAGCATATTTCACAAACCAAAATGAATACTCCAAAAATTTATATGGAATCAAAAAAGACCTTGAATAGTTCCAGCAATATTGAGAAAAGAGAACAAAGTTAGAGGAAGCACAATACCAGATTTTAAGTTATACTACAAAGCCACCATAATCAAAACAGTCTGGTACCAGCACAAGAACAAGCATTTAGATTAATGGAAAGAATAGAGACCCCACAAATTGACCCAAACCATTATACTCAATTAATTTTAACAAGGGAGGCAAAAGCATACAGTGAAGTCAAATTGTCTCTTCAATAAATGGCGTTGGAAAAACTGGACAGATACATGCAAAGGAAGGAAGGAAGGAAAAGAAAGAGAGAGAGGGTGGAGAGGAAGGGAGGGAGAGAGGGAAGGAAGAAGGGAGGGAGGAAGGAAGGAAGGAAGGAAGGAAGAGAAAGAAAGAGAGAGAGGGTGGGGAGGGAGGGAGGGAGAGAGGGAAGGAGGAAGGGCAGGAGGGAGGGAAGAAAGGAAGGAAGGAAAGAAGGAAGGAAGGAAGGAAGGAAGGAAGGAAGGAAGGAAGGAAGGAAACTAGACCACCATCTTACACCATACACAAGAATAAACTCAAGATGGATAAAAGACTTAAATGTAAGTTGGAAACCATAAATATCTTAGAAAAAAAAACATAGGCACCAAATCTCAGACATCTCTCATAGCAATATATTTGTGGATACATCTCCTAGGGGCAAAGGAAACTAAGGAGAAAATAAACAAATGGACTCACATCAAAATAAAATGTTTCTGCACTGCAGAAGAAACCATCAACAAAACAAGAAGGGAGTCCACTGTATGGGAGAACACATTTGTCAATGATACATCTGATAAAGGGGTTAATATTCAAATTATATAGGGAACTCATACAACTTAATAAAAGGAAGATAAACAATCTAATTTAAAAATGAGAAAAGGACCTAAGTAGATACTTTTCCAAGTGGAATTACAGATGGCCAAGAGACACATGAAAAAATGCTCAAAGTCACTGATCATCAGAGAGATGCAAATTAAAACCACAATGAGATATTATCTCACACCTGTCAGAATGGCTACCATCAGCAAATCAACAAATGACAAGGGATGGTGAAGATGTGGAGAAAAGAGACCTAGCACACTGTTGGTTGGAATCCAGACTGGTATAACCATTATGGAAAACAGTATGGAGTTACCTCAAGAAATTATATATGGAATTGCCATTTGACCCAGTGATCCCACATCTAGGAATATATGCTAAGAAACCCAAAAACATCAATCAAAAGAATATATGTACTCCTAGTTCATAGCAGCACAATTTACAATAGCTAAGCTCTGGAAACAGCCCAAGTGCCCATCAATAGATGAGTAGATAAGAAAGCAGTGGTGTATTTATACTATGGAATACTATGAAGCAGTAAAAAAGAAGAATTTCTTACCCTTTGAGACAGTATAAGGTACTTGGAGAATATTATGCTAAGTGAAATCAGTTAAGGTGGGTGGGTGGGAGGTGATCAACCAAGGGCCTTGTATGCATATATGCATGTCCCATGGACACAGACAATGTGGTGGTGAGGGACTTGGGAAGGCTGATAAGGGGGTCAATAAGGGTCCAGAGGATATATAATACTTTCAACAGTAAAGAATTATTTTTTAAAAAATAGAAAGGGAGTGTAAGATAGAAACATCAATGATGAAAGAGAATCATAAATTGGCTGCCTGCTTCATTCCCCACAGTGGGGATTGAGCCCACAACCCAGGCATGTGCCCTGACCAGGAATCAAACCAGTGACCCCTTGGTTCATAGGTCCTTGCTCAACCACTGAGCCATGCAGGCCGGGCCATAATGTGGTTTTTAAAAAATCACCAGTGCATGTCCTTGACTTCAGAACAAGAGAAGACAGCAATGGAATGCAGATATCATGTTCATAGTGCATAGTGCAGGTGGATTCTGCTGCTATGAAATTAACGCACAATGCCATGGGTGGCTGGGCTCAATGGGCCATGTGGTCAGCCAAAGATCCCCAAACTGCAGAACAGTAAGGGTCAGAAAAATGAGAAAATTTCAAACAATATCTTATGACAGGTGTTCTTCACACAAATAAAACATGAGAAAGAATCAATTATCAAAATAAGGATCAAATGGCTCATTGCTTAATTAAATGGTGTCGGATTGCAACAGTTGAATAAATGTGTCCAGAAAAAAAAAAAGAAACCTATTTAAGAATATTAACCTCACATTGAGAATTGTTGCTTGGAGAATTTAGGACATTGGAAGCAACAGCAATTTATAAACTGGACAGATGTTACAACTCGAGTGTTGTTTATTTGAGGAGAAATAAGTCAGCAGTGAGCAACTACAGGTGAGGACATTTCCAAAAAAGTTGATGTTTCCTTGAAGAATAAAGTCTTTAATTCCTTTGAAAAAATGTTAATATGACATAAAGTAGATTAGAATGATGGTAACAACAACAACAACAACAACAACAACAACAACAGAAATCTAACTGTTCAAAGTTGGAGGATATTTGAAGATAAACATACTATTTTGAAAAGTAGTAACTAAAAAGGAAGAAGCAAGCATTGACCTTGCCTGTCCTATACACTCAATATGTTTAGGTAAGCAAATGATAGGTGAAAGGAAGTTTCATTTTAAAGAAACATTCCAGCTAATATGTAGAAAAGGAATGTTTCTATTAGTTTCTGGCCACATTCACCCCTGATGAATTAATAACTGTAGACATTGAACTTCAGTCATGTCCTTAACAAAAAGAGAGAAAACAAGACACCATGTTTTTCCTGATGGAATTAAGACAGCATCACCTACGAAGCCATCTTACCAATAAAATCAATCCTGAACCTGATGAGGCCTCTGGGGCCAACTACAAGTTCACAAGAAATACAGGTAATACTAAGACAATACCTCAGGCATTCAGGCAGCAAAATACAATGGGAGAAATAAATTGTTTCAAGCAAGCAAAAAGGGAGATGGATTGGGACCACAATCTCAAAGAAACTTGAACGTTATTCCCAGGATTAGTATTAATAATAATTGTTAACTCTTTATTGTTTAAAGTATTACATATGTTCCCCTCCCATTAACCCCTGCAGCCTGCCCTCCACACCCCACCTGCCACCCCCGCCCCAGGCATTCAGCACCCTACTGTCTGTGTCCATGAACCATGCATCTATGCATACAAGGCCTTTGGTGATTACCTTCCTCCCACCGACCCACCCTCATATGCCTTCCCGCTGAAATTCTGCACTCTGTTCCATGCTTCCATGACTCTGGATCCATTCCATTTGTCAGTTTATTTTGTTACTTAGATTCCACATATGAGTGACATCATGTGATACTTGTCCTTCTCTGACTGACTTATTTCACTCAGCATGATACTCTTCAGGTCTCTCCATGCTGTCTCAAAGAGTAAGAGATTCTTCTTTGTTACTGCTGCATAGTATTCATATGCATGGTATAAATGTACCACAGCTTTTTATCCATTCATCTACTGATGGGCACTTGGACTGTTTCCAGATCTTAGCTATTGTAAATTGTGCTGCTATGAGCATAGAGGTGCATACATTATTTCTGATTGGTGCTTCAGGTTTCTTAGGATATATTCTTAGACGTAGGATCACTGTGTCAAATGGCAGATCCATCTTTAATTTTTTGAGGAAACGCCATACTGTTTTCCATAATGGTTGTAACTGTTTGCATTCCCACCAGCAGTGCACTAGGATTCCCTTTTCTCTACATCCTCACCAGCTCTTGTCATTTGTTCATTTGTTCATGTTAGCCTTCATTGTGAGGTGTGAAGTGTGAGATGTGAGGTGTGAGATGTGAAGTATGGAGTGATACCTTATTGAGGATTTAATTTGCATCTCTCTGATAATCAGTGACTTTGAGCATCCTAATAAAAGAGTAATATGCAAGTTGACCGTACTTCCACTACACCACAAGCCACGCCCATCAACCACAGCCACCAGCCAATCAGAGCTAGTATGCAAATTACCCCAACCAGTTTGCATATCCTGGTGCAGAATGAAGACTGAAGATGGCATAGAAGGAAGCCAAGTGAAGGGAGAGAAGCAGGTGAGGCAGGGGAGTAGGGAGGGAAGCTGGGGGGGCAGCAGAGACTGCAGCAGGAAGCCCTATTGCAGGAATCTTCCTGCAATGGACCTCTAGTTCTTTCATATGTTTCTTAGCCATTGTATATCCAATTTGGAGAAGTGTCTATTTAGGTCCTTTGCCCAGTTTTTAATTGGATTGTTTGTCTTTCTTTTGTTAAGTTGTATGAATTTTTTATATATTCTGCATAGTAACCCTTTATCAGATGTATCATTGCTAAATATGTTCTCCCATACAGTGGCTCCTTTTCATTTTGTTGATGGTTTCTTTTGCTGTGCAGAAGCTTTCTATTTTGATGTAGTCCCATTTGTTTATTTTCTCCTTAGTTTCCTTTGCCCTAGGAGATGTATCTGTAAACATATTGCTACAAGAGATGTCTTAGATTTTGCTGCCTATGGTTTCTTCTAGAATTTTTATGGTTTCACAACTTACATTTAAGTCTTTTATTCATTTTTAGTTTATTCTTGTGTATGGTGTAAGTTTGTGGTCTAGTTTCATTTATTTTGCATGTATCTGTTCAATTTCCCCAACACCATTTATTGAAGAGACTGTCTTGACTCTATTGTATGCTCTTGCCTCCTTTGTCAAATATTAATTGAACATAATAGCTTGGATCAATTTCTGGATTATCTGTTCTGTTCCATTGTTGTAAATGCTCAGTCTTGTGCCAGTACCAGGCTGTTTGATTATGGTGGCTTTGTAGTATAACTTGATATCTGGTTTTGTGATTCCTCCAAGTTTGGTCTTCTTTCTCAAGATTACTGCAGCTATTTGGGGTCTTTTTTGGTTCCATATAAATTTTGAAGTATTTTTTCTAGCTTTGTGAAATATGCTGTTGATATTTTAAGAGGGATGGCATTGAATCTATAGATTGCTGATGGGTAATATAGACATTTTAATGATGATGATTCTACCAACCCATGAACATGATTTATTCTTCCATTTGTTCATAAGTCTATCTATTTTTTAAATATCCTGTAGTTTTCCAAGTACAGATCTTTTGACTCCTTGGTTTAGGTTATTCTTAATTATCTTGATTTTTGTTGTTGGCGTTGCAATGATAAATGGGATGGCTTGTTTAGTTTCTCTTTCTGAAAATTCATTATCCACATTATAAAAGGCCAGGGGTCATCACGACCTAAATGACCAGATGAACAACCAGTCACCAGGAAGTGGAGCACCTCTTAGTCCTTCCCCCATGGCCCAAAGGCTCTTATAACAGTAAGACTGACGGACAGTGTGTGTCTCAGCAGGGGAGTGGGCGGGGTAAGGTGGGCACAGTTGCAGATCAGGCCCATAGAGAGGCAGGGCCTGATCTTCAGTTGCCACAGCTGCTAGTGAAGCCCAGAGAGAGAGAGGTGGGGCCTGATCAGCAGCCACCATGGCTGCTGATGAGGCCCGGAGAGAAATGGAGGCAAGGTCTGAACAGCAGCTGCTGTGGAGGCTGTGGATTAGGTTCAGAGATAGTCCCAGAGACTCTGACTTGCATAGAAACCAACCAATCAGAATCAAATCTGGGTGAACTGTGAGGAGCCAATGGCTGCCTAGGAGGTAGAGCTTTTGAAGCTGACTGGCATAGAAACTGACCAATCAGGACCAAATCTGGGTGAACTGCAAAGACAGAACTTAAAGTGGGGGCTCAGGAGGGGTTTTAAGGGCAATAGCTGTTTGTTGTAAGGTGTAAGAAAGTGGTTCAATTTTTTAATGACTGGTTTGGCATATAGTGCATAGGGTTGGCTATCAGTCCAGATATATGGATTATGTATTCTTGTCTGCCAAGAGCATCTCCTCCTGCTGAAAAAGGTACCCCCCTACCCATTTAAGCAATCTTATCCTATATAATCTACCTATACTAATAAAAGAGCAATATGCTAATTAGACCGGCTCAACCGGCCATCTTTCAGATATCTGACTTCCTTCTGAACAAAGCCATGTGGTGGGGGCTGAGGCTGAGGCAGTTAAAGGCAATCAGGCTGGCAGGGGAGGTGGGGTAGTTGGAGGTGAGATCAGGCCAAAAGGGGGTTGCAGCAATCAGGATGGCAGGGGAGGGCAGTTAGGGGTGCTCAAACAGGCAGGCAGAGGTGATTAGAAGCAATCAGGCAGGCAGGCAGGTGAGCAATTAGGAGTCCTATATTGTGAGAGGGATGTCTGGCTGCCAGTGTAGGTATCGGGGTCACCAGGAAGTGGAGCACCTCTCAGTCCTTCCCCCATGGCCCAAAGGCTCCTATAACAGCAAGACTGACGGACGATGGGTGGGTCAACAGGGGAGTGGGCGGGGTGAGGCGGGCACAGCTGTGGATCAGGCCCAGAGAGAGGCAGGGTCTGATCTTCAGCTGCCACAGCTGCTAGTGAAGCCCAGAGAGAGAGAGAGGTGGGGCCTGATATCTGAAAGATGTCAGATGTCTGAAAGATGGCCGGTTGAGCCGGTCTAATTAGCATTTGCCCTTTTATTAGTATAGGTAGATTATATAGGATAAGATTGCTGGTTTTTCTTATTTTTTGAGATATGCCTATGCTATGAAATTCTCTCCCAAGTCTACTTTTGTTTATCCCAGAGATTTGGAGTTGTTGTGTGTTCACTTTCATTTGTTTCCAGGAAGTTTTTTATTTCTTTCTTGATATCATTGGTAACACACTCATTGTTTAATAACATGGTATTTAGTTTCCATGTGTTTGCATGTGTTTGGGTGTTTTTATTATAGTTGATTTTTAATTTCATTCCACTGTGATCTGAGAAGATGTTTGATGTAATTTAAATGAGGAATCTTACTTTTGGATTTTTATTTTTTCTTTTTTAGAGCAGTTGTAGGTTCACAGCAAAACTGAGTGGAAAGTATAGAGATTTTCCCTTTATTTCCCTGCCCCCACACATGCACTGTTCCCAATTATTACCATCCTTAGCCAGATGGTATATTCTTTACAACTGATGAACCTACACTGACAGGCCATTATCAGCTAGAATCCATACTTTACATTACTGTTCACCCTTGGTGTTGCATAACCTATGGGTTTGGACAGATGTATAATGACATGTATCCATTCTTGTCTACGGCCATACCACCCTGAACGCGCCCGATCTCGTCTGTTCTCAGAAGCTAAGCAGGGTCGGGCCTGGTTAGTACTTGGATGGGAGGGAGACATGTATCCATTCTTATGGTATCATACAGGGTAGTATCACTGCTCTAAACATCCTCTGTGCTCCACTTATAGATGCCCCAGTTCCCAAAGCCTGGCAACCATTGACCTTTTACTGTCTCTATAGTTTTGCCTTTTCCAGAATGCCACATAATTGGAATTATGCAGTATGTAGCCTTTTCACTTAGTAATATACATGTTGTTCCACACAAAATGTACACACACTTTGAATAATTATTAATTCTAATGGGTTAAATCTGAAAAGAAAGAAACATCAATTGACCTATCAGAAAAAAAGTATGAATACATTTTTGGGGATACCCTATATATTTAAGATTCCCACACATTTTTTCATGTCTTGACAGCTCATTTCATTTTAGCACTAAATATATTTCCACTGTCTTGATGGACCAGGATTCATTTACACATTCACCTAACGTAGGGGATCTTAGTTGCTTACAATATTTGTCAGTTATGTATAAAGCTGCCATAAACATCTGTGTGGACATAAGTTTTTAACTCCTTTGGGTGAATAGCAAGAAGTGGTAGATTGTATAGGAAGAATATGTTTTGTTTTAGAGGAAAGTGACAAACTGTCTTCCAAAGTGTCTATACTGTTTTGCGTTCCCACGGGCAGTGAATGAGATCTGTTGCTTCAGGTTCTCACCAGCATGAGGTCTTGGCAGTGTTTTGCATTTTGCCCATTCTAACAGGTGTGCAATGACAGCTCATTGTTGTTTTACTTTGCATTTCCCTGATGACATAGGATGCAGAGTATCTTTTCATATGCTTATTTGCCATCTGTAATTTTTCTTTGCTGAGTTTTCTGTTAAGATCTTTGGCCCATTTTTAATCTTTTTTTGTTTGTTTGTTCTCTTATTGCTAAGTATTAAGATAATTTAATACTTAGGGGATATATTTTGGATAATTAGTCCATTAGCAGATGAGTCTGTTGAAAATATTTTCTCTCCTGTGCTTTGTCTTTTAATTCTACTGACACTGTCTTTAGTAGAGCAGAAAATTTTAATTTAATTTTTAATTTTTATTTATTGTAATCTTTATTAATATAAGATCACCCCCTAGGCCTAGCTTTTTAAACAAATTTTAAAGGCAATTTTACAGTTCATTTAGTACCACACACTCTTACAACCTTAGCCCCTTTACAAAACAGACGAATGAAAAATAGCTTCAAAACTGTTGTTTTAGAAATGTTACTACCATTAGGATGGTTCTTCATTAACTTCTATAATCAGCCAGTATGTCTAAATCTGTCACGTTCATCTTGATAGTGACATGCAAAATGCTTCTCATTTTCGCAGGCAGATTTCAGCTGAGGTCCACAGTCCCAAAACAAAAAGGGGAAATAAATGTTACAGGGCCAATTCAGGCGTAGTAGAATATACTTGAGGAGGAAAAACAACAAACTTTCACAGTTAGTGGATAAGAAGGAAGGAAAGCAGACAAAATCAAGGTACTCAGATTCTCAGCCCACCAATATATGAATAACTTAACAGCATTCAGCACCCTTGTATGATGAGATACATTTTCGAAGTGGAGAAGTTCTTAAAGAGATTAATTTAGACCATCCATAACCATTAGACTCCTGTGTATAACATCAGTGTAATTCAACTTAATCTCCCTTAACAGTTTATTTTTTAGTTTTTTAGTTTTTAAATATATTTTATTGATTTTTTACAGAGAGGAAAGGAGAGGGATAGTGAATTAGAAACATGCATGTGCGCCTCCAGATCTCTGCCTTTCGCGGCCCCCCTGAGTTTCCATGCACTCCTCCCTTTTTTGGCAGTCCAGACTTCTTCCATATGAGTGTCTCCTGGAACTGGGGTTCAATACAGTTGGAATTGCGGTTCAGTGCATCAGGAGTTTTTATCTCCCTTCCTCTAGTCTAGAGGAAGCTAACCAGGCACTCCACTGCCAGTCCTCTCCACACGTGTGTCTCCATACCTCAGCTTTTTGCAGCTTTCTCCTCTGTGTCTCCATGAGGCCCTCTCTTTCCTTCTAATTGTAGAATTTCCACTCAGCCAACTTTCCTGTGGTTCTGGATGATGTCCATTTTGTCTTTTAGCTGTAGTTTTGAAATTGTTGTGCGAGGCAGCAGTTTAGGTGTTCACCTATTCTGCCATCTTGGTTTCCTTCCTAGATCTTTCTTTTCATTATATGCATTCAGTGTTGTAAATGTCCCATTGAGATCTGCTTTTGCTGCATCCCAGAAATTTTGACAAGTTGTTTTCATTGTCATGTATTCAAAATATTATAAATTTTTCTTGCGATTTCTTCTTAGAAATGTCATTTGGAAGTGTGTTGTTTAGGCCCTGGCCAGGTAGATCAGTTGGTTAGAGCATCAGCCAAATATGCTATGTTGTGGGTTTAATCCCCAGTCAGGGCACATATATAAATCAACTGATAAATGCATAAATAGGTGGAACAACTAATAAATGTTTCTCTCTCTTATCTCTCTCTCTCTCTCTCAAAATCAATCAATAATTTGTTGTTAATCATCACCTGAGGATATTTTTCCATTGCTTTTCAGAGAGAGTGGAAGGGAGAGATGGTGTGGTGGGGGAGGATGGAGGGAGGAGAGAAAGAGAAAAATAAAGAGAGAGAAAGAGAGAGAGAAACATCAATGTGAGAAAGACACATCAATTGGTTGCCTCCCACACATGCCCTGTCTGGGGTCTGGGAGGGAACCCGCAACTCAGATACATGCCCTTGACCAGGAATCAAACCCATGATGCTTAGGCTAACACTCTAACCACTGAGCACACTAGCAGCTAGGGCAAAATTTTTTTTTTAATTTTTTTATTGATGTTTTATATATATATATATGCACACACACACACACATACACACACACAGACACATATCTTCCCATTGCCCTCCCTCTCCCAGGCATGCCCTAACCCCACAGTGTCTTGTGTTCATTGGTTATGCTTATATGCATGCATTCAAGTCCTTTGGTTGATCTCTTATCTACCCCACCTCTCCCTAACCTTCCCACTGTAGTTTGACAGTCTGTTTGATGCTTTACTGCTTCTATATCTATCTTTTTGTTCATCAATTTATAATGTTATTTATTATCCATAAATGAGTGAGATCATGTGATGTTTTTCTTTCATTGACTGGCTTATTTCACTTAGCATAATGCTCTCCAGTTCCATCCAGGTTGCTGCAAATGGTAAGAATTCCTTCTTTTTGATGGCAGCATAGTATTCCATTGTGTAGATGTTCCATCAATTTCTGATCCAGTCATTTGCTGACGGGCACCTAGGCTGTTTCCAAATCCTAGCTATTGTAAATTGTGCTGCTATGAACACTGGGGTGCATAAGTCCTTTCTGATTGGTGTTTCTAGTTTCTTAGGATATATTCCTAAGAGTGGGATTGCTGGGTTAAATGGGAGTTCCATTTTTAGTTTTTTGATGGAGTTTCCTCAATAATTTTTTTAAATGTGTTTTGTTTAATATCTATTGGGATTACCCTGTTATTTCTCTCTCTCTCTCTCTCTCTCTCTCTCTCTCTCTCTCTCTCTCTCTCTCTC
>JAAGEH010000006.1:1192224-1203688 GCA_011751065.1 Lasiurus cinereus
CTCTCTCTCTCTCTCTCTCTCTCTCTCTCTCTCTCTCTCTCTCTCTCGCTTTGTGTGTGTGTGTGTGTGTGTGTGTCTGTGTGTGTGTGTGTCTGTGTGTTGTGTGTTTTTTTCCTAGTCTAATTCCACTGGGTTCTGAGAGAAGACATGGTATGGTTTCTACTCTTTTAACTTTGTGAAGATGTGTTTTCTGATCCTGAAAGTGGTCTATACGTATTAGTGTTTCATGTGAGCTTGGGAAGAATGTGTATTCCTCTGTTTTTTGGGTGATATAGTCTATATCTGTCAACTGTATCCGGGTGACTGATGGCATTCTTAAGTTCAACTATGTCCTTTCTGATCTTCTGCTTGCTGATCTATCTACCTCTAATACAGGGGTGTTGAAGTCTTCAACTATGAAAGTAGATTCATGTATTTCTCTTTGCACTTCTACCAGTTTTTTTCTCACATAGTTTGACACTCTCTTATGAGGTAGGCACAAGTACAGTAAAAATTGTTATATCTTCTTGGAAAATGACCCTTTTACCATTATTTAATGCCCTTCTTTGACCCTGGTAACTTTCTTTACTTTGAAGTCTGCTCTATCTGAATGGAATATAACTCCTCCTGCTTTCTTTTGATTAGTGTTAGGGTGGTATATTCTCCATCCATTTACTCTTAATATATGTGTGTCTTTATATTTAAAATGGGCGTCTTGCGTGGCTAGTGTGGCTTAGTGGTTGAGCATGGACCTATGAACCAGGAGTTTTCAGTTTGATTCCCAGTCAGGTTACATGCCCATATTGCAAGCTCAATTGCAGGCTCATCATTGATGTTTTCCTCTCTCCCTTTCCTTTTTTCTCTTTGAAATCAATAATAGATAGATAGATAGATAGATAGAGATTTTAAGGATAAACAAAGTGGATTTCTTATAGGCAATGTATAGCTAGGTCTTTTTTATTAACTCTGACAATATCTGTTTTTTTAATTGTTGTATTTCAACCATTGGTTTTTCAAAGTGACTTTTTGTATAGTTGGATTAATATTTATTACATTTCAGCCCTAACAAGTTTGGCTCAGTAGGTAAAGTGTCGACCTTTGGATTGAAGGTCCTGGGTTTGATTCCAGTCAAGGGCACAAACCTTAGTTGCAGGCTCTTGGCCCTGGTCGGGATTCATGTGGAAGGCAGCCATTCAATGTATCTCTCTCACTTACATATTTCTCTCTCTGTGTCTCTCTCCCTCTTCCTTCCACTCTCTCTAAAAATCAATGGAAAATATCGTCAGGTAAGGATATCTCTATAATAAAAAGCTAATATGCAAATTATACCCTTGGGAGTTTGACCACGGGAGTTTGACTACTCGCTATGATGTGTGTTGACCACCAGGGGGCAGCGTGAAATGAAGGAAGGCCCCAGCCAGCAGCTGTGGGAAAGAAGACCCCCATTGGCCCTGATCACATGCCAGGCCTAGGAACCCTACTCGTGCAAGAATTTCATGCACCAGAACTCTAGTGTGTGTGTATATATATATATATATATATATATATATATATATATATTTCTTACTTTCTTACTAGTTGCCCTTGTTCTTTGTTCCTTTCTTTTTTTCTTACACTCTTTCTGCCATTTGGTGATTTAATTGAGCATTTTATATGATTCATTTTCTTTTTTCTTGGCACCATTATTTCTTTTTTGACTATTTTTAGTAGTTATCCTAGAATTTGCCATATACAGTTATAATGAATCCAAATTCACTTTCAAATAACATTATACCACTTCATAAGTAGTGCAATAAGAGACTATTCCTAATTTATTCCTTTCATCCCTTATAATTCTGCTGTCATTCATTTAATTTATGCATAATCATACATGAGCACATGCATATACTTTAGCATGCACAACCAAACACATTGTTGTTATTATTGCTTTGAAGAAAATACCTGTTAGATCTATTAAGAATATGAAAAATAAAATTTTTACTTTATTTTCACTATCTGGTTTCACAGCTCTTCCTCACTTTATATAGATCTGAGTTTCTGAACTACATTATTATCCTTCTCTATAAAGAGCTCCATTTAGCATTTCTTGCAAAGCGAGTCTATTGGCAACAAATTTTCTCAATTTGTATTTGTCCAAGAAAGTCTCTATTTCTCCTTCCCTTTTGAAAAATAACGTCACGGTGACAGAATTGTAGATTGGTGGGGTATTTCAACAATTAAAATATTTCGCTTCACTCTCTTCTTTTTTTACTTACTTATTTTTATTGACTTTTAGAAAGAGAAATATTGATGTGAAAGCAAAACATCCTTTAGTTTCCTCCTGCATGCATGTGCCCTGACTGTAAATTGAACCAACAGCCTTTTAGTACATAGATCAACACCCAACCAAACCACACTGGCCAGGACTCGTTAGTTCCTTAATCTTACTTATTGGGATTCTGGTTGTTTGGTATATTTTTGTGCTATAGAAGTTTAATATTCATAAGTCTTTTTCCATATGGTGTCTTATTTTAATGTCATAGTTGGAAAGGCACTTGCCAAACCCCTAATTCTCTCAGTCACCAATATTTTTTCTGAGCTCTTTTGTGGGTTTTTTTTTCTTCTTTAAATTCTTGCCCATATAGGACACATAATGAAGAAAGAAATGTGATAGAGATCTAATCTATATCTGGCATTTCTGGGTCCTATCTGACCACCATGTCTTTTCTGGTCTTCTGGTCTGAACCATTCTTTCCCGTGGGGCACCCTCTTACTGTGGTCTCAGGAGGGTTGAGCCCATCCACCACCCATACTTGACCCATGTCTGACCAATCAGATGACTCCATTCCTCTGACCACATTTATTGGTTCAAAAAATAGCATGTGATCTAAGTTGGACCAATCAGAATCTTTCCCAGGATTTTTTTTCTATCATATGATTAGGATGGAACCACTTTCTTTAGCTGGAGTTGTTATGTGATCTATGTGCTTGGCTATGAGGCCACCATACTCATATTGGAGACAGCTTATTGGTAAGATGGAGAGAAAGATGGAGATCTGATGACATCACTTGAAAGCCTGGATCCAGCTCTCCTACCCACTGTACTTTTGAATTATTTTAACCAATACATTTTTTTTAATTAGTTTCCATTGAGTTTCTGTCACTTGCAAGGACTATCTATTGCTTTGCCCAGAAAAAGAACATTCCACCCTCCTTGCAACACCGCCTCTCTACCCATCCACAATTATTCTGAGAAAGTTTTTTCTTCTGTTTCAGACTTGTGGTGTATATAAAAGCAGTCATTTTGTAGGCCCCACCTTCCCAGTCACCACTGATTGGCCCAGGAATGGTTCCTGATTAAAGTCTGGCTTATCTTCCTTTCATGAGATTCCACTCCTCCTCTTTCTCCCTCCCCCTCTCCCCAAAGAACTGGAAGATGAAATAGAATCCATTAAAATAATATATTACTTTCTGGGAAAAGAGGAATACATTCATATTGTTTAATATCCTGTGAAAATCTCTAAAGGAACTCTTGAAAATCAACAAGAAAATTATAGGATTACTAATTTTAAAAAAAAAAAGCACTTTCTAGAAGAAGGAAATTAAAAGATCAACAAGCATATGAAGAGATACTTAAACTTATTATCAATCAGAGAACTACAATTTAGAACAATATCAGCTATCATTTTACACCTACTTGACTGGCAAAACTTAAAGAGCTGGTTATTACCAAGCATTGGCAAGATGTGGGGCTATAAGCACCTTCCCATGTGCTTGCAGCAGGGACAAGAGCAGCCGACTGGAGAGTGAGCTGGCTTTCCTTAGTGAAATGAACTACATGCCATATTGCCCAGAAACTCCACTCCTGGGTATGTGTCCAAAGCAGTGGTCACATGGGCCTGTGGAAGACATGTCAGGTATGCCCATCACACATTTGGTTGGGGCAGCAGGGAGTTGAAGGCAACTGGGGAGTCAGTGCTAGTCTTTAGGACTGTCCACATATATTCCAGCTCTTTCTCTTTCCATAGTCACATGGTGGCCAAGAACTTAGTTAGGTGGAACGATGTGACATACTTTGGCCATCAAAAGTTTATATAATTACTAGTGGCCCAGTGTGCAAAATCACATGCTGTAGGCCACTCACTGATTCCGTAGGAGCCAGTGGGAGTTGCAGCGCACCCATGGGAGCCGGCTGGAGCCGAAGGGAGCCATGCTGCTTCCATGGGAGGGAAGCAGGGGGCAGTTGCACTGCTTTTGCAGGAGGCAGAAGCAAGCCGCTGCCGCCCACAGGAGCCAGGGCAGGAGGGACTGAGAGGTACTCCATACATCTCTTGGTGAACTGGTTGCACATGCAGCCCCACCCACTTGCACATGCCTCACCGTGCTCACAGCTCCGTCCACCTGTGTACACCTGCTGCACATGCAGACTCCTGTTGATCAGTCATTACATGTGAGGGTATGATGACCATTTGCATATTAGCCTTTTATTATATAGCATAAACTGGCCATTATTTGTTTTGTTTTTATTTTACAATATATATTTTATTGATTTCAAAGAGGAAGAGAAAGTTAGAAACATCAATGATGAGAGAGAGAATCATTGATTGGCTACCTCCTGCATGCCCCTTTCTAGGTATTCAGCTCACAACCTGGGCATGTGCCCTTGACTGGGATTGAACCTGGAACTCTTTAGTCCACTAGCCGATGCTCTATCCATTGAGCCAAGCTGGCTAGGGCTGGGCAATATTTGTTACTGCAGTGTAATCCATTCTCTTTGACTGACCCCGGGGCCACATGTAGATGTTAGAAGCAATGTACGAGGCATGTACACAGCCTCATGAATAAATCTTAAAAAACATTGCTGGTTTTAGGGGGAAACTGATAGCATAATACCATTATATCAATTAAAAATCATGTGCCTATACTTTTTTGACATTTTCCAAGTTCACATACACAAAAAGGATACACATGAAGCATATGCTGCCAATGGTAGACTAGAGAACACAATTCAACTCTCTTCTCCTAAGGTCCAACAAGGGGGAAAAGATTCATGCTTTGAATCTCTTTCCTGAAGACAACCAATAATACCTGTTCACTGTGTATCCTTTTAGGGGGTTAAGCAAATGTAAACAAATGTGTATTTCCCCCCCTCCACCCCTCACACACACATACAGCCTTTCACACAAACAGAAGCACACCAAAGAATACACCATTTGTTTGTTGCTTGCTTCTCAGGCCACTTTCAATGGTAAAATTGAAAGCTTTGATGCCTGGGACATTATCTTCCCCATTTTCTTAAGATATTTTACATTGAGTTTCAGTTACACATAACCAAATGAATCCTGACCAATGCATTCAAATGCCACTTCAGTGGTTTATTATATTTCCATACACTTGGAGCTGTTTCTGAAATTCCTGTTTTGTTTAGTGTTCTATTTATAAAATGTTTCAACCTTAATTTTCACCATTTCATTTCCTGTTCTTTTATATGATGGTTTATTCTTTCAGGTGAACTATAACCTAATTTTGCCATATTAAAAAAATCAGGGTGGCCCGGGCAGCATGGCTCAGTGGTTTAGTATTGAACTATGAACCAGGAGGTCATGGTTCGATTTCTGCTAAGGGCACATGCCTGAGTTGTGGGCTTACTTTCCAGGGTAGGATGTGCAAGAGGTAGCCAATCAATTATTCTCACATCATTACTGTCTCTATTTCTCTCTCTTCTTTCCCTTCCTCTCTGAAATCAATTTTAAAAATGTGTTGTTTTTTAATCAGCATGCTCTGAGGTTGCATTAAACTTAGAGGTTAGAGGCCTAACTGGGTTGATTCAGTGGTTAGAGCATCAGCCTGTGGACCAAAAGGTTATTTCCAGTCAAAGGCCCATACTTCGTTTGTGTATTTAATCTTCAGTCTCATTGGCACTCATGTGGGAGGCAACCAATCGATGTTTCTCTTTCATGTCCATATTTCCCTCTCTCTCGTCTTTTTCTCTCTCCCCGTCCCACCTCTCTTCCATTCTCTCTAAAAATCAATGGAAAAAATATCTTAATTTCTTGGGTTAAGATTTAAAAAAAATAAAAAATTTAGAGGTTAGAGAGAATTGACAACTTTAACATGGAGGACTCCTAACCAGGAGCAAACTCCATACTGTTTTCTATAATGGCTGATTTTTCATTTATTCAAATTATTTTTATCTATTTTAGTGTTCAATCTAATGAATTTTTGTGCTTTTCTTGTCAGGTTTATTCTTTTATTTTGATTTAAACATTATTATTGAAAGTATTATATATGTCCCTCTTTTTCCCCATTGATCCCTTGTAGCCCTCCCCAACCCTTCACCCCAGGCCTTCACCACCATAGTGTCTATGTCCATGGGTTATGCATTATATACTTTGGATATTAACTAAAGGTGTTTGGCGGATCTTCCCACTGACCCACCCTCCCCAGCCTTCTCTCTGAGATTCTACAGTCTGTTTCATGCTTCTATGTCTCTGGATCTATTTTGTTCATCAGTTTATTTTGTTACATAGATTCCACATATGAGTGAGATCATGTGATACTTGTCTTTCTCTGACTGGCTTATTTCACTTAGCATGATACTCCCCAGGTTCCTTCATGCTGTCTCAAAGGGTAAGTGATCCTTCTTTGTTAACCACTGCATAGCATTCCATGGAGTAAATGTACCACAGCTTTTATTTATCCACTCAACTACTGATGGGGACTTGGGCTGTTTCCAGATCTTGGCTATTGTAAATTGTGCTGCTATGAACAGATGGGTGCATACATTCTTTCTGATTGGTGTTTTGGGTTTCTTAGGATATATTCTTAGAAAAAAGAAGGAATTCTTACCATTTGCCGCAACTTGGATGGAACTGGAGAGCATTATGCTAAGTGAAATAAGCCAGTCAATGAAGGAGAAACACCACATGATCTCACTCATTTGTAGATAATAAAGAACATTATAAACTGATGAACAAAAAGATAGATACAGAGGCAGTAAAGCATCAAACAGACTGTCAAATTACAGCAGGAAGGTTAGGGAGAGGTGGGGTAAATAAGAGATCAACCAAAGGACTTGTATGCATACATATAAGCATAACCAATGAACACAAGATACTGGGGGATTAGAGTATGCCTGGGAGGGGGGGTCAAGAGGAAGATATATATACATGTAATACATTAATAAAAAATTTTAATATAAAATAAATTAATTAATTAAAAAAGAAGAAGTGGGATTATGGGGTCAAATGGCAGATCTATATTTAATTTTTGGAGGAAACTCCATACTGTTTTTCATAATGACTGAAGGAGGCTGCATTCCCACCAGCAGTGTGCTACGATTGCCTTTTCTCCACATCCTCCTCAGCATTTGTTATTTATTGATTTGTTCATGGTAGCTATTCTGACAGGTGTGAGATGACACCTCATTGTTATTTTAATTTGCACCTCTATGATGATCAGTGACTTTGAGCATTTTTTCATATGTCTCTTGGCTTTTTGTATGTCCATTTTGGAGAAGTATCTATTTAGGTCTTTTGCTCATTTTTAAATTGAACTGTTTGTCTATCTTTTGTTAAGTTTTGTAAGTTTCTTATATATATTTCTGATATTAACTCATTATCAGATGTATCATTGTCGAATATGTTCTCCCATGCAGTGGACAGATTGCTAACCTTTCCATTTTGTTGATAGTTTCTTTTTATATGCAGAAGCTTTCTATTTTGATGTAGTTCCATTTGTTTATTTTCTCCTTAGTTTCCTTTGCCTAATATATCTATAAACATATTGCTACAAGAAATGTCTGAGATTTTGCTGCCTATGGTTTCCTCTGTGAGTATTTGTTCTAGCTCTGTGAAATGTACTATTGATATTTTAATGGGATTGCATTGAATCTGTAGATTGTCATGGGTAGTATGGACACTTTAAATATGTTGGTTCTCCAATCCATGAACATCTGTTTATGTGTTCTTCTATCTCTTTTTTCAATATCTTATAGTTTTCCAAGTCAGGTCTTTTGCCTCCTGTGTTAAGTTTATTCCTAACTATTTTAATTTTTTGTTGCAATACTAAGTGGAATTGCTTATTTAGTTTCTCTTTCTCTGAATTCATTATTGGTGTACAAAAAGAGCCATTAATTTTGGGGTGCTTATTTTATATTTTGCTACATTGCCAAATTCACCTATTAAATGTAGTAGCTTTTTGATGGAGTCTTTAGGGTTTTCTATGCACAACATCATGTCATCTGTGAATAATAAGAGTATTACTTCCTCCTTTACAATTTGGATGCCTTTTATTTCTTCCTGACTGATCACTGTGGCTAGGACTTACAGTACTATGTTGAATAAGAGTGGTACATCTCTGTCTTGTTCCTGTTCTGAGAGAAAATGGTTTTAGTTTTTGCCCATTGAGTTTTAGGTTCGCTGTAGGTTTGTCATGGGTGGCTTTTATCACGTTGAGATATGCTCCCTCTATTTCCATGTTGCTGAGAGGAGGTGTTGGACTTTGTCAAAGGAGGTGTTGGACTTTGTCAAATGCATTTTCTGTGTCCATTGATATGATCATGAGATTTTTGTCTTTCAATTTGCTTATGTGATGTATCATGTTTATTGATTTGTGAATATTATAACAGTCTTGCATCCCTTAAGTAAATCATACTTGGTCATGGTGTATAATCTTTTTAATAGATTGCTAGATCTGATTTATTAATATTTTGTTGAGGATTTTAACATCTATGTTCATCAAGGATATTGGCCTCTAAGTCTCTTTCTTTGTAGTATCTTCATCTGGTTTTGAAATTAGGATAATACTTGCCTCATAAAAAAACCTTGGAGGTGTTTCTTCCTCTTGGATTTTTTGGAATAATTTGAGAAATGTAACTGTTAGTTCTTCCTTGAATGTTTGGTAAAACTCCCCTTGATGCCATCTGGACAAGGGTTTTGTTTTCTGGGAGTTTTTTGATTACTGCTTCTATTTCCTCTGTTATTATTGGCCTATTAAGGTTATCAGATTCTTCCTGATTCAGTTTAGGAGATTGTATGTTTCTAGGAATTTTTCCATTTTATCCAGATTGTCCAGTTTGTTGGCATATAGTTGTTCATGATATTTCCTTACAATTCTTTGTATTCTGTAGTGTCAGTGGTTACTTTTCCACTTTTGTTTCTCATTTTATATATCTGGGTCATCTCTCTTTGTTTTTTTGATGAGTCTGGCTAACAGATCATCAATCTTGTTTATGCTTTCAAAGAAGCAGCTCTTGGTTTCATTTACCTTTTGAATTGGATTTTTAGTCTCTATGTTATTTATTTCTGTTCTAATCTTTATTATTTCATTTATTCTACTTACCCTGGGATTTCTTATTGCTCTTTCTCTCATTCTTTAATTTGTAGGGTTAAATAGTTTCTTGTTGATTTTTCTTATTATTTGAGGTAGGCCTGCTGGGGTTCTTTTCCAGCATTACAAAGAGGTTAGCAATCTGGAGAAAGGCTGTCCATAGATTAAATAAGAGTAAAAAGGCGAAAGATAATTTTTTTTTTGGCCTTTTTCTCCCTTTTAGTAAGGCTTTGGGACACACCCCTAGTCTTTAGGCAGGAAATAACAAAACAGAAATTAACATCAAACAAACAGGTAGAGGTTGCTTCAGCCAACAATGTTTCAACTAAACAGTGAGTGATTAGCTCTGACCTTTCAGAGAAGTTAAGGTTGACCAGCCTTCTGGACTCCTGTTTACATCCATTTAGTGAGAACAATGTTTACTTTCCGACATCTCCTCGTTTTCTTTCCCCTAAAAAGTCTTGCATCTGCAGACTAGAAATAAATATTAAGAACAAAAAATAAGCAGATACACCAAGAGAGAATCCAAGATGGCGGCATAGGTAAACACCTACACTGCTGCCTCGCACAACAATTTCAAAACTACAACTAAAAGACAGAACGGACATCATCCAGAACCACAGGAAAGCTGGCTGAGTGGAAGTTCTACAACTAGAGGGAAAGAGAGGGGTTCACAGAGACCCAGAGGAGCTGCAAAAAGCTGAGGTACGGAGACACGCGCACACTGAGAGAGCGGGTGCCCGAGTACCTGGCTGGCTTTCTCTGGCGGGAGGGAAAAGGAGACTCCCAACGGTATTGAACCCTTTGTCTTATGACACTAAACCCCAGATCCAGCCGAAACTCATACGGGGGGAGTTTGGACTGTGAAAAAGGAGAAGTGCACGGAAATTTAAGGGAGTCTCAAAAGATCAAGGCCTGGTGGCATGCACAGCACTGCGTACAGGACAGATTGCTGATTGTGCCGCTGGCATTCGCGAGTGGGCGGGAGACAGACCCTCCCAACTGTGCCACTTCTGACGCCACTAAGCCCCTGTTTTGGGCGAAACCCTGGGGACCTAGTCTCCTGTGGTCAAGGTGCGCAGGGGAGCTGGAGGGGCAGCGGTTAGAGGCACTGCGGTCACTCGGGCACAAGGACCGCTCCAGCGATTACCTAGTCACGTGAGACTCAGGGGCCATGGAGGGCAGGGCCCACTGGAAGGCAAGGCGGTCCCTTAAGTCCTGAGCCTCCACCCATCCCAAGCTCATCAGAGGTTTCTGCGGTTTTGCAAGTCTGCTATCATAAGGCTGAATCCAACACAGAAGTTCTCCCGGCATAGTGAAAATGCCGAGACAAGGGAAGGAATTACAAACAAAAGAAATGGAGGGGAAAAAACGACTGGATATAGAGTTCAAAACCATGCTTATAAGGTCTTTCAAGAATATGCTAGAAAAGTTGGATAAATTTAGTGAGACCCAAGAGGAGATGAAAAAGGACATACTAGACACAATAACTGAAATAAAAAATATTATACAGAGTCCTAACAGCAGACTAGAGGATGGCAAGAATCAAGTCAAAAATTTGAAATATAAAGAAGCAGAAAGCATTCAACTGGAAAAGCAAGAAGAGAAAAGAATCCAAAAATGTGAAGATAATGTAAGGAGCCTCTGGGACAGCTTCAAGTGTACCAACATCAGAATTGTGGGGGTGCCAGAAGAGAGAGAGAGCAAGATACTGAAAACCTATTTAAAGAAATAATGACTGAAAACTTCCCACATCTGGCAAAAGAAATAGACTTACAAGTCCAGGAAGCACACAGAACCCCAAATAAAAGGAATCCAAAGAGGACCACATCAAGACACATCATAATTAAAATACCAAGAGCAAAAGACAAAGAGAGAATATTAAAAGCAGCAAGAGAAAAACAGTTCATTACCTACAAGGGAGCACCCATAAGACTGTCAACTGATTTCTCAACAGAAATGATGTAGGCCAGACAGGAGTGGCCAGAAATATTCAACGTGATGAATAGCAAGAACCTACAACCAAGAATAATCTATCCAGCAGAGCTATCATTCAGAATTGAAGGGCAGATAAAGAGCTTCACAGAGAAGAAAAAGCTAAAGGACTTCATCAACTCCAAACCAGTATCATATGAAATGCTGAAAGGTACTCTTTTAGAAGAGGAAGAAGAAAAAG